>PVJD01008036.1:0-77034 GCA_004026545.1 Mormoops blainvillei | reverse complement strand
CTCTCCATGTGATCTCCATTTCTGTGATTCTGTTCCTGTTCTAGTTGTTTGCTTAGCTTGTTTTTTTTTTTTAGGTTCAATTGTTGAGAGTTGTGAGTTTGTTGTCATTTTACTTCTCATAGTTTTGATCTTCTTTTTCTTAGATAAGACCCTTTAACATTTCATATAATAAGGACTCGGTGATGATGAACTCCTTTAACTTTACCTTATCTGGGAAGCACTTTATCTGCCCTTCCATTCTAAATGATAGTTTTTCTGGAAAGAGTAATCTTGGATGTTGGTCCTTGGCTTTCATGACTTTGAATACTTCTTTCCAGACCTTTCTTGCCTCCAGGGTTTCTTTTGAGAAATCAGCTGATAGTCTTATGGGAACTCCTTTGTGGGTAATTCTCCTTTTCTCCTGTTGCTTTTAATAGTCTCTCCTTATCTTTCATCTTTGGCAATTTAATTATGTGTCTTGGTGTGGTCCTCTTTGGGTCCAACTTGTCTGAGACTTTCTGAGCTTCCTGGACTCCTATATGTCTATTCCCTTCTCCAGATTGGGGAAATTCTCTTTCATTATTTTTTCAAGTAAGTTTTCAGTTTCTTGCTCTTCCTCTTCTCCTTCTGGTACCCTTATGATTCAGATGTTGGAATGTTTAAAGTTGTCCCAGCGGTTCCTAAGCCTGTCCTTATTTTTTTGAATTCTTGTTTCTTCTTTCTGTTTTGGTCGAATGTTTATTTCTTCCTTTTGTTCCAAATCATTGATTTGAGTCCCAGTTTCCTTCCCTTCACTGTTGGTTCCCTGTATAGTTTTCTGTATTTCACTTTGTCCTTCACGTCTTCCTCTATTTTGTGTCTGTACTCAGTCATTTCTGTGAACATCCTGATTACCAGTGTTTTGAACACTGCATCTGATAGGTTGGCTCTCTCCTTATGGCTTAGTTCTTTTTCTGGAGTTTTGATCTGTTCTTTCATTTAGGCCATATTCGTTTGTCCCCATCCACCTGTTACATTGTAAAGGGCAGAGCCTTAGGTATTCACCAGGGTGAGACCACCCACTCCCCTGTGTTGTGGCATTGTATGTAGGGGAGGGGTCAGAGAGGGAATGATGCCCCTTGCTCGGATCTCACCCTGCTTTCAAGAGACTGGCAGTTCTCCCACCCCTGCCACCCTCACAGGTTTTTTACAGCCAGAGGTTCTGAGGCTTTATTTTCCTGACGTTGGAACCCTGGGTTGCACGGTCTGTCTTGCTCCCCAGTTGTTCCCCCCCATTTATCCGCGTGCAAATATGGGACCCCCGGTGTCCTCTACACCCTGGCTGCCCATCTCCGCCCCTCCTACCATTCTGGATGAATGTTTCTTCTTTGACTCCCTGGTTATTGGACTTCCATACAGTTTGATTTTCTGGCAGTTCTGGTTGTTTTTTGTTTTTAAATTTGTCGTTTCCTTCTTTTGGTTGTGCAAGGAGGCGAAGCATATCTACCTATGCCTCCATCTTGACCAGAACTCTGGAACAGCTTATTTAAGAGCCTAGACTTGGTCAAATTTTGCTACCTCTTGGTCTGGGTTCTAGCTATGAATTGGTAATCATTATTCTATAGTCTAAATAACAACTGTCAGACCAAATTAAAAAAAAAAAATTTCGTGTCTACTATAGTGATATCCTATAATTTTATGGTAAGGTTCAATTTATACATTGTAAAAGTTTAACTACATTAATTGATAATATTCTGTTGAGCTAAATAGGACACGTATTATTGTTCCTATTTATATTTAGATGAATCCCAGAAATTAAGTGACTTACCCAAAGTTATACTACTGGTAAATAGAAGAACTAAAACTTGATGCCAGCACTTCTGTCCCCACTCCCTTTTTTATTTTACTTAAAAAAAAAAATCTACGTTACTCTGATGTTCAGGTAGAATGGAAGTCTTTTTGACAATAGAGTTGTGGGTATGTGTATATGTGTGTTTTCTGACTTCTTTTATCAAATATTTATTTTTAAATACTGACTATTTGTACGTCTAGTACCCTAGTGCCAAATGTAAGGTTTCTCTTCTCAAATTTAAAGTTTTCCTGGGACATAGGGTAGAAATGTGGTAAAGTTAGAGTGCAAGGTGTATGTGTCTGAGTGCCAACTGAGCACAGCAGTGGGGCAAAGGTCAGTTGAAGTAAGTGATGATGATCTGCAAATGATGAGGGGATGGTAATAATACACGAGAAGGAGAATTCACAAGATTATACTTGTAAGAAAGGGACTAACCTAAGGTGATAAGGAATCAAAATTGGGAGTTGGTAATGTAGGTCAGTGGGTAAGGGTAATTGCTAATAAAGTCATATGTCGCTTCATGGCAGGGATATGTTCTGAGAAATGTGTTGTGTGATTTTGTCATACGCGAACATCGCAGAGTGCACTTACACAAATCTAGCTGATATAACCTACTTACTATACACCTGGGCTGTATGGTGTAGCCCATTGCTCTTGGGCTACAAGCTTGTACAGCATTATACTGTACTGAATACTATAGGCATTTGTAACAATGGCAAATATTTGTATATCTAAACATAGAAAAGGTACAATAAAAATATGGTATAAAAGATCAAAATGTTACACCCATGTAGGGCACTTACCATGAAAGGAGCTTGAAGGACTGGAAGTTTCTCTGGGTGAGTCAGTGAGTGGTGAGTGAATGCGAAGGCCTAGGACATTACCATACACTACTGTAAACTTTATAAACACTGTACACTTAGTTACACTAAATTTATAAATGTTTTTTCTTCCATAATAATAACCTTAGCTTACTGTAACTTTTTTACTTTACGTATATGAGGGGAAAGGATAGAATAATACCTCAAAATCAAGTCTAGCATGTAGGGCATCCCAGGCAGATTGAGAGCCCCAGGACTGACCTTAGGAGAGAGCCTAGGGTTGATAAAATAAATGGGTGAATTGTCTGTAGAGATGTAATGATTAAAGTGGGATGGTTTTATATGCTCTTTGAGAGGTTAGAGGGTTGAACTGTAGGAAGGTCTGATGTTGAGAGGGAAGAATAGAGAAAAATCTGTAATCAAACTATTTGTAAAACAGTAAAATTCTAAATCTGGAAACTATGATGGTCCAGCAGAGTTAGGGCTGCCTCTTTGCTGTTTTACAATACAGCATTGGAAGTTCAGTTAAACGCTATTTCCTAGGCACTAGGCATCATATTAGGATAGCAGTGTAGATTGAGGTAGTTGTATGAGATAACAGTTACCATGATGAGGAGATGTCCCAAGATAGGTTTTCTGTGTCTTGAGACTTTTTAGGAATCAGGTTGGGTTTTCAAGAGAGTACCTCCCCCAGCCCTCACTCTAGGGAATAGTATGTACAAAAACATAGGAAAGAGCAGTAATGGACTAGAAGAACTTGAGAAAGTGTGAGGATTTCTTTTAAAGGGGCAAAGGATCACGTTTATTGTCATTCAGATTGTTTATTGTTATTTAAGACATAAAAAGTTTCTGGAAAAATTGTGTTTATTTTAAATTATATTTTATTGTTTATGCTATTGAAAATAAAATTTTAAACAACCAGTTTTTTAGTATCCTAGTTGCACTGTGAAATTTGCCTTTTTTGCATTCTTGGACAGGTAGAAGTTTTCCTAGGTACTGAGCTTACTGTCTTAATAATCTCAGAATATACAGACGATTGCTGAGATAATAGAGATCAGTACCCCATATTAAAAGTGATCAGTGTCTTCCGTTTTTACTGGGAACTGAAGGAAATCATTTAGATAGGCTACTGAATTCTCTACTCCCTCTTCTCTGTTCCGTAGCATTTGTGTATATTTGCGTGTTTTGTTATATCATTGAATCCATGGGCTTCATGACTTCCAGATCTATTCCTGCCAGTTTTAATGCTATTATTTTAGTTTTGTTCTTAGTTTAGAGAAAGATCTTTATAATAAATTTGTTGGTCTGGTTGCTTAGCAGCTTGCTGTGATTATGTAGCTTGGAACAGATACATTGCCGTTTGAACATCTTGGTTTCCGGCCCTGCTTCAGGTATATATTGCATCCAAGCTTGGAACTGAAAGCTTTTTAGCTATTAGAGCAATCATCATACAAGTAAAAATGAATAATTCTGTAGCATTTAATAGAAAATATGTTTGTATATTCTTTTGTCCTTTGCAGGGTGTTTTTGTTTCCTTCTCTCATAGCATATGGTACAATCTTATAAACATTGTAAAATCACTAAACCTTCATAAAAGAGTTCTTCAAATTTTATTTAGAGCATAAAATAAGGACCTGGACTGGAATGTTGAAGGGATGATTAGGCGAAACATAAGAAGACTCCTTTAATAGTATTTCTGAGGACGTTCAGTTTTTAAATGAAATTCGATTTTTTATTTCATTTTCTTGATAGTTTTCATAATATCCAGTTGATATCTTTCTTTCTTGGCTGTTAAATGAAGATCTTATTTTCTCAAAGTGTTCCCAGTTAAAAGTCTATTTGGAGCAGAGCTGCTAGTAACGACACCATTTTTAATGTAATATCAGCAGGTCTTTGGGGGGAAATACGAAGCCTGAAATTCACTATACAGAACACAGTAGCAAATGATTTTTCCTTTGCCCTTGTAACTGTGAAGGTGGTGTATTGTCTTCTTGATGCCAGAATGTGGTACAACATAAGCCTTTGCCTATACTTAGTATAAATTTATTAGACATAGTCCCTGCACACAGTCCAGCAGAGAGCCCTGCATTACAGAAATAATTCTTGTGCTGCTGAGCTGGCGATTTCTCCACTTAATCACTTGTGTGATGTCATCTGTGCTGTTGGTAGGAAATGTGCTGACCATGTCCTGCATTTTAAAAGGCAGATGCAACAGGGGTACTAGCTAAAAATAAATTAAAAATAAACCTTAAGGTGTTCAAAGTCCAGAAGGATTAAAGTGGCAGCAGTGTTATTAATCAACAGGCTTGACTAAGAACCACATTTTGTATTTGGTCACCTAGTAATCAACTGACGTGCTTGTCCCTAATTGCCTTCCTCTCAGCTCCACCGTGATTGCAGAGTGGAGGAAAAGCAGTAAGCAGGAAGGGGGTGTTATATTTAGAGGTCTGAAATGCTTTTCTAATTTTCAAATAAGTATTAAACTTTCCAACTTTGATTTTATAATAAGGATTACACAAAACATCAATTGTTGGCTTGTGATTCTTATAATGGTAGCTACAAATGGAAGAATCCAGATGTTAGTCACTGATGACTGTATTAGATTGCTGCTGAATCTTTTTTCTGGGGGAGAAGGCATGACCCCTAACGTATATTTGATTTCTTGACAGGAAGATGGATACCACGATGCTGAATTTGCGGAATCTGTTTGAGCAGCTTGTACGCCGGGTGGAGATTCTCAGTGAAGGAAATGAACTCCGTAAGTCATCCTGAGCTGGCCTGTGTGAAGAGAGAAAACAGACTTCAGAAAACAAAGCTGAAGTGTGTTCCAGCTTGAAAATTTTTTTTTATTTGGGTTACCTAAAAAGAAAGTGATGGTCACTTAATCATGGTCAAAGCTTAATGGACACTTACTCTAAATGGTCACTTTTTTCTGTAGCTCTTAAATGGGTTTTGTTCAGACCTTTTTTTTTTTTTTAAATCTAGGTTCTCGTTTCCACTAAATAGTTGCCAGTTGCATTTTTGCACCATGAACTGGACAAAATCTACTGAATCTTCAAGGATGTTGCTTTTTTCTTTAGAGAGTAGTTGTCTACAGTTTTTATCCTGGGTTTTTCCTATGTTCTATAGAACATTTTCAGCTGAAGAGGAGAAAAATGTTATACATTTTTTTCAAAGGAGGGACTATTCATCTGCTTTTATCTACCTAATATAGTTGATGCTTAGTAATAAAGGGTTGAGATGGGTTAGAGACCTAGGGAGAAAAAGGAGGTGGTGACAGAACAGTTACCTGTGAAGTAGATAAGCGAGAGAGGAAAGTGGGTCTGGTAGCGCTGACTTAAGTGATCTACGGGAATTATCCTGTACCAGCTTTTCTTTGTGTTGCCATATCCTCTCCTATATCAGATTTTTATTAATACCTAATTTAGTAAGTGTTGCTCTTAAGTCAGCCTCATTGATATAAAAGTAATGTACAAACTGTCTTAAACTTTAAAAAAAGTCTACAGTATTTAGTATGGCATCTTACTTATGCCATTCAGTATTTCCTTTAATTTGATTGATGTTTTTAATAGCTCTTATCCACTTACAGGCCTTTCAAAACAATATTCTATTTTCTCTCTCTAATAGCTGTTGCATGACCCTGTCATCTGGTACCAGCTCTGTAACCTTGATGGCATACTAATTAGGCTTCTCTTTGAGATCACGTCCTCTCAGAAGATGGATTACTTTGGAGTCTAGTGGGGAAGAATACTGAATAAGAGATCTTAAAATTCAGGTTCATTTAGCAAATATTTAGTGAGAATCTATCACAACCTGTAGCACATGTTGAGCTGAGGGAAAGAGAAGACTAAATGGTTTCATGGAGAAAAGTAGGGTTTGAGTTGAGTCCTAGATGCAGGGTAGGAGACCACTAGACAGAGATGAAAGAGGGCATTTAGGGTTGGGAACAGCCTGAGTAGAAACAACATCGTGTGGGGTTTGAAGGGGAATAGGATAAAAGGGGGAGTGACATAAGCAGAACTGTGCTTTCGGAAGCTTACCTTGGCAGAGGTGGAGGTTGCGCTAGAGGTGGAGGCTGGGAGACTGATTAGGATGTGGTTGCCGTTGCTAAGGAAAGAGGCAGTAGAAGTCCTCCCTAACTGGGATGGTGGTTGTGAAGAGGAAAATAAGGGGAAATGGGTGGAAGAGACTGGGAGAATAAGCTCTCTAGGAGGAGGCAGGTGGTAGAATGTGGAGACAGATAGAGGAATCTCAGGTTTGTTGTCTCAATGGCCAGTGCTGACTTTTAATGGTTATTTCTCTGTGTGTTTATCTGTAAAATAGGCATTTAAACGTCTTTATCTTTTGTGGGAGTGCCGTGAGGATTTTGGGATAACATGAGATACTAGTTGTGAAAGTACTGGGAAGTAATTATGCAAAAAAAAAACAAAAAAACAAGATATTTATTTTTAAAGATACCCATACTTTATAAGCAAATTTGTATCTTTCCATTGATTTCTGTTACAAAATAGGTATATTTTGTCTCTCTTAAATCTCTAACTTGGAATGTTGGCTTTTTTTTTTTCTTTTAACTATTTTATTGTTTATGCTATTAAAGTTGTCCTAATTTTTCCTGCTTTACCCCCCTCCACCTAGCCCATCCCCCATTCCCACAGTTAATCCCCACACCGTTGCCCATGTCCATGGGTCATGCCTATATATTCTTTGACTAATCCCTTCCCCTTCTTTCCATCAGTCCCCACCTTCCCCCTCTCGTCTTATAGCTGCCAGTCTGTTTCATGTTTCTATGCCTCTGATTCTATTTTGGTCATTAGTTTATTTTATTCTTTAGATTCCACCTATAAGTGAGAGCATATGGTATTTGTCTTTCATTGACTGGCTTATTTCACTTAGCTTAATGGTCTCCAGTTCCATCCATAAAGTCACAGAAAGTAAGAATTCCTTCTTTTTTTAGTGCTGTGTAGTATTCCATTGTGTGAATGTACCATGGCTTTTTTATCCACTCATCTACTGATGGGCACTTAAGCTGTTTCCAAATCTTGGCTATTGTAAATAATGCTGCTATGAACATAGGAGTGTATATATTCTTTTGAATCGGTGTTTAAGGATTCTTAGGAGATATTCCCAGAAGTGGAATCACTGGATCAAAAGGTGGCTCCATTTTTAACTTTTATCTAAATACCATACTGTTTTCTAGAGTGGTTGTACCAGTCTGCAGTCCCACTATTTTGGCAGGTGTGAGGTGATATCTCGTTTTGTTTTTTTAAAAAATTTATTTATATTTTAACAAAGATTTTTAAAAATTATTTATTTATTTTTAGAGAGAGGGGAAGAGAGGGAGAAACAGAGGGAGAGGAACATCAATGTGTGGTTGCCTCTCATGTGCCCCTGCTGGGGACCTGGACCGCAACCCAAGCATGTGCCCCGACAGGGAATTGAATCAGTGACCCTTTGGTTCGCAGGCTGGCATTCAATCCACTGAGCCACTCTAGCAAAAAGATTTTATTTTTTAGAGAGAGGGGAAGGGAGGGAGAAAGGAGAAAAACACTGATTTGTGAGAAACATCAATTAGTTTACACACCCCCAGATAGGGACCTGGCCCACAACCCAGGCATGTGCCCTGAGGAGGAATTGAACCAGTGACCTTTGGGTTTGAGGGACAGTGCCCAGCTCACTGAGCCACAGCAGTCAGGGCTTATTGTGGTTTTAATTTGCATCTCTCTGATGGCTAGTGATGTTGAG
Organism: Mormoops blainvillei; assembly: GCA_004026545.1. Classification (NCBI taxonomy): domain Eukaryota; kingdom Metazoa; phylum Chordata; class Mammalia; order Chiroptera; family Mormoopidae; genus Mormoops; species Mormoops blainvillei. The sequence continues at coordinate 68,661 of PVJD01008036.1, read as the reverse complement.
CATTTTTTCATACATCTGTTGGCTATCTGTATTTCCTCCTTGGAGATTCTCTCCAAGAGAGTATCTGTTCAGGTCCTTTGCCTTTTTAATTGGATTGTTTGTCCTTTTGATGTTGTCTTATGAGTTCTTTATATATTTTGGGGGTTAAACTCTTGTCTGATGTATCATTAGCAAAATATGTTCTCCAATACAGCAGGTTTCCTTTTTATTTTGATGATGGTGTCTCTAGCTCTACAGAAGCTTTTTAATTTGATGCAGTCCCATTTATTTATTTTTTCCTTTGTTTCCCATGCCCTAGGAGATATATTGGCAAAAATATTGCTATGTGGGATATCTGAAATTTTACTGCCTATGTTTTCCTGTAGGATTTTTATGGTATCGTGACTTATATTTAAGTCTTTTATCCATTTTGAGTTTATTCTGGTGTATGGCGTAAGTTTGTAGTCTGGTTTCATTTATTTGCAAGTAGTAGTCCAGTTCTCCCAACACCATCTATTGAAGAGACTGTCTTTACGCCATTGTATGCCTTGCCTCCTTTGTCAAATATTAATTGACCAAAAAGACGTGGGTTTATTTCTGGGCTCTCTATTCTGATGCATTGATCCATGTGTCTGTTCTTATGCCAGTACGAGACTGTTTTGATTACAGTGGACTTATAATATAGTTTGATATCAGGTATTGTGATCCCTCCAACTTTGTACTTATTTCTTAAGATTGTTGAGGCTGTTCGGGGTCTTTTTCAGTTCCATATAAATTTTTGGAATATTTGTTCTAGGTCTATGAAATATGCCACCAGAAATGCATTGAATCTCTAGATTTCTTTGGGTAGTATGGACATTTTAATGATGTTAATTCTTCCATTACATGAACACGGTATATGCTTCTACTTATCTGTATCTTCCTCAATTTCTTTCTTCAGTGTCCTATACTTTTCCGAGTACAGGTCTTTTACCTCTTTGGTTGACTTTATTCCTAGGTATCTTGGTTTGTTTGTTTGTTTGTTTGTTTGTTTTTGTTACAGTAGTGAATGGGATTGTTTTTCTTAGTTTCTCTTTCTACAGTTTATTATTGGTGTATAAAAATGCCATCGATTTCTGAGTATTGATTTTGTATCCTGCCACTTTGTTGAATTCATTTATTAGGTCTAGTAGTTTTTTGGTGGAGCCTATAGGGTTTTCTATGTACAATATATGTCATCTGTGAATAATGACAGTTTTACTTCCCCCTTTCCAATTTTGCTGCCTTTTATTTCTTCTTCTGGTCTGATTGCTGTGACTAGGACTTCCAGTACTATGTTGAATAAGAGTGGTGAAAGCAGACATCCCTGTCTTGTTCCTGATCTTAAGGGAAACACTTTCAGTTTTTTGCCCATTGAGTATGATGTTGGCTGTAGGTTTTATGTATATGGCCTTTATTATGATGAGGTATGATCCATCTATTCCCACTTTACTAAGGGCTTTTATCTTAAATGGGTGCTGGATTTTATCAAATGCTTTTTCTACATCTCTTGATATGATCATGTGATTTTTATCTTTCATTTTGTTTATGTGCTGTATCACATTTACTGATTTGCAAATATTGTATCAACCTCATATTCCTGGATAAATCTCACTTGATCGTGATGTATGGTTTTTTTAAGGTATTACTGGATCCGGTTTGCTAATATTTTCTTGAGGATTTTAGCATCTATGTTTGTCAGGAATATTGGCCTATAGTTTTCTTCCTTTGTTGTGCTTTACCTGATTTTGGAATCGGGATAATATGGCCTCGTAAAAAGAGCTTGGAAGTCTTCCCTTGTCTTGAATTTTTTGGAATAGTTTGAGAAGGATAGGTGTTAGTTCTTTTTTGAATGATTGGTAAAATTCGCCTGTAAAGCCATCTGGTTCAGGACTTTTGTTTGCTGGGTTTTTTTATTACTGCTTCAATTTCATTAGTTGTTATTGGTCTATTCAGGTTTTCTGCTTATTTCTGATTCAGTTTCAGAAGATTGTATGTTTCTAGAAACTTATCCTTTTCTTCCAGATTGTCCAATTTCTTGGCATATAGTTATTCATAGTATTTTCTTATAATCCTTTGTATTTCTGTGGTGTCAGTTGTTACTTCTCTTTCATTCCTGATTTTATTAATTTGGGTCCTCTCTATTTTTCTTGATGGGTCTGGTTAAAGGTTCATCATTTTTGAAGATTTTATTTATTTATTTTTAGAGAGAGGGGAAGGGTGGGAGAAAGAGAAGGAGAGAAACATGTATGTGTGAGAGATACCTCTCAATATGTGACCTCTCACATGCCCCCATCCAGGGATTTGGCCCCAAACCCAGGCCTGTGCCCCGACTGGGAATTGTAATAGCAACCTTTCAGTTCTCAGGCCGGCACTCAATCCACTGAGTCATACCAGCCAGGGCAAAGACTTGTTATTTTTGTTTGTTTTCAAAAAACCAGCTTCTGGATTCATTGATCTTTTGAATTGTTTTTTTAGTCTCTGTGTCCCTTATTTTCACTCTGATCTTGATTATTTCCTTCCTTCTACACACTCTGGACTTTGTTGTTACTTTTTTAGTTCTTTTAGGTGTAGGGTTAGATTGTTTATTTGAGATTTTTTTCTATCTTCTTGAGGTAAGCCTGTAATGCTATGAACTTCCCTCTCAGGACTGCTTTTGCCTTGTCCCATAGGTTTTGGGTTGTTGTGTGTTCATTTTCATTTACTTCCAGATACTTTGTGATTTCTTCCTTGACCTTATTGCTAACCCATTCATTATTTAATACCATGCTACTTAGCCTCCAGTGTGGGTTTTGTTTTTTTTTAAGATTTTATTTATTTATTTTTAGAGGGGAAGGGAGGGAGAAAGAGAGGGAGAGAAAAGTCCATGTGTGGTTGCTTCTCACATGCCCTCTACTGGGGACCTGGTTCGCAGGCTGGTGCTCAATCCACTGAGCCACACCAGCCAGGACTAGCCTCCATGTGTTTGAATGTGTTGGAGGTTTTTTTTATTGAGGTTGATTTCCAGTTTCATGCTGTTAAAATCCGAGAAAATGCTTGATTTCATTATTCTTGAATTTGTGAAGACTTATTTTGTGTCTTACCATGTGGTCTTTGATAATGATCCATGTGTACTTGAGAAGAATGTGTATTCTGCTGCTTGGAGATGAAATGTTCTGTAAATGTCAATTAAATCCTTTTGATCTAGTGTGTTGTTTAAGGTTGCACTTTCTTGTTGATTTTTTTGTCTGGAAGATCTATCCATTGCTGACAGTGGGGTGCTATAATCCCCTACAATGACTTTATTGCTGTCAATATCTTCCTTAAAGTCCACCAAGATTTTCCTTATATACTTAGGTGTTCATATATTGGGTGCATATATGTTTGCAAGGGTTATATCCTCTTGTGGGATTGATCCCCTGAGTATTGTTTAGTGACCTTCTTTGTCTCTTGTTATGGCCTTTGTTTCGAAGTCTGTTTTGTCAGATATAAATATTGCTATCCCAGCTTTTTTTGCCTCCATTTGCAAGGGATATTTTTTTCCAGTCCCTCACTTTATCCTGCATAAATCCTTTTTTCTGAGGTGGGTCTCTTGTATATAGCATATATATGGGCTGTGTTTTCTTTCTTTCTTTTTTAAGATTTTATGTATTTATTTTTAGAGAGGGGAGGGGAGGGAGAAAAAGAGGGAGAGAAAAATCAATGTATAGTTGCCTCTTGCGCAACCCCTACTGGAGCCCTGGCCCGCAACCTAGGCATGGGCCACTATACTGAGAATCGAATCAGTGACCCTTTGGTTCGCAGACTAGTGCTCAATCCACTGAGCCACACACCAGCTAGGGTGGGGCAGTGTTTTCTTATCCATTCTGTTACCCTGTATTTTTTTGATTGGAGCATTTACTCCATTTACATTTAAGGTTATTACTGGTAAGTACTTATTCATTGCCATTTTATTCCTTTATAGCTATGTTCCCCCCTCTCTCTATTTCTTCTTAAAGCAGTGCCTTTAACCTCTCATGCAGTTAATGAACTCCTTTAGCCTTTTTTTGTCTGGAAACCTCTTCATTTGCCTTCAGTTTTAATTGATAGCCTTAAATGAGAGAGTAGTCTTGGTTGTAGATCCTTGCTTTTCATTACTTTGAACACTTCAGGCCAGTCCCTTCTGGCCTGAAATGTTCCTGTTTAGAAATCAGCTGCCGGTCTTATAAGAACACCCCTGTAGGTAACTGACTGTTTCTCTCTTGTTGTCTTTAAGATTCTCTCTTTGTCTTTAACCTTTGCCATTGTAATTGTATGTCTTGGTATGGGTCTCTTTGGACTCATCTTGATTGGGACAATGTGCTTCCTGAACTTGTGTGACTTTTCCTTTGCCAGGTTAGGGAAGTTTTTGTCATTATTTCTTCAAACAGATTTCTATCCCTTGCTTACTTTCTTTTTTTTCTGATATCCCTATGATGTCGATACTGTTTTATTTCATGTTGTCCCAAAGTTCCCTTAAATTGTCCTCATTCTTCTCAAGTCTTTTTTCTTTTAGTTACTCTGATTGGGTGTTTTTCCCTACCTTGCCTTCTAAATCGCAGATTCAACCCTCTGCTTCATTTAACCTGCTTTTAATTCCTTTCAGTATATTCTTCAATTCAGATAGTGATCTTAACTTCCAAATGGTTCTTATTCAGAGTTTCCAGTCCTTTTTCTTGCTGATGTAGTTCCCACTATGTTCCTTGTAATTCTTGCTAAGGTCCTTCAGCATCCTTATAACCATTACTTTGAACTCTATGTCTGATACATTTCTTTCCTCAATTTCATTTAGCTCTTTTTCTGGAGATTCCTCATTTTCTTTCCTTTTTAAAAATACTTAATCTTTATTGTATTTTTTTCCTACTATCATTTAGTCCCCTTTAACCCCTCTCCCCCCAGCATTTACCACACGATTCCTCCTTTTCTTTCATTTGGGGGTTGTCTCTTTGTCTCCCCATTTTGCTTACTCTGTTGTTTCTAAGTATTTAATGGATCTCCTTTAATTCCCTGTCTTCCTGGGGTGGCCTTAAGTGGTAAGAGCCCTGTGGGATTCAGTAGTGCAGTCTCCTTCATCTGCTAAGCTGGATGCTCTAGGAGTGTCCCTTTTGTGGGTTATGTGGGCTCTCCTGTTATATTTGGGTCTTGATTGTTGTTGACCTGTTTGTTGGTGAGATCTTCCCTCCAGCTGGCTAACTGCAAGTTTCAATCCCCACCATGTCTTGTATGCTGTTGTACAGGGGTTGCCAGAACAAAACAAAACAATACAAAAAATAGAACCAAAACAAGCAAAAAAAGGGAAAAAATCCCAGACATCAACAGCAAAATAAATGACAGAGGAGTAAAGAATAACAAAAGTAGAAAGAGAAATAGAATAGTAAAGGAAAGAAAAATGATTACGAGAGGAGATAAGGAAGAGAAACAATAAGAGTAAGGAATAAAAACAGGAAATCACCAAAAAAAGCAAAGAAAGGGAAAGAAGGAAAAAATAGAAAGGAAGAAAAAAGTAGGAAATATGAGAGAAAAAAAAAATTAAAGAAAAGAAAAAACAATAAAAGAAAAAAATAACAAAAATAGTGTAAAAGAACAAAGTGAAATTTATTTCAACAGTTTAGTGCTTGCCTGCCGGGTTTTGCCTTTGGATATGGCTCTGATGTTCTGAAGCTGCTCTAAGCCAGTGTCAGATGCTGTCCATGTCAAGCCCTGGAAACCTATTCAAAACCACAAACGATGCCCGGTTTGTGGCTCTCCTCTCCAGGCTTGGCTTGGCCCAGGATGAGTGTCACTGTGTTGTAAGTCTGGTTTTTATCACCACAGGGCCCAGAGGTTAGCAAGGCACTGTAGGGTCCACCTCCACCTTATTCTGCCTGCTGGCCTGCTGTCAGTCTTAGTCTAGCCGCTGACCCACCTGTTTCTGAGAGGGCTTCTGGTGGAATTGGGAAGATGGAACCCCTGGATCTCGTGTGGAAGGTACCATTCAGATTTCAGGGAAGATGGGTGGGTATGTTCCCCCATCCTGTACCACATCCCTGAGTCTGTCCCAGATTATTTCCCTGAACTTGGCAGAGCGGAGCCCTTAGTAGGAAAGTGAATTGGGGCCTCCATAGCCCAGAGTTTGGGTCTGCCTGAAACCAGGAGGGTGTTTCTATGGCTCTCCCTTGAGGGGAAACACCAGTCTGGTTCCTAGGTGGGTCCTAAAGCCAGTCTCCGACGTCCCCTGAGCCTGCCTATGTTGCTGTCTTCTCAGCAGGCGTTAAGCTGTAAGGTCGGGCAAAGTAAGGGAAAATAAAAGATGCACAGTGGGGCGAGCATTTTCCTACAAGGTGATGTAACTGTTTTTCCCTTGGGAGAGGCTTTCTCTTTTCAAGAAAAATGGCCATTGCATATCAAGATATGTTCCAGTACAGGGAACCCAGCAGCCATTCCCCGACATCTCTCCCTAAAGCTACCCACTCCAGACTCTCTAAGGTGACTCCAGTCCTCACCACCCTCCCATTGCCTAAGCCTAAGGTGAATAGCTGTGAGCAAGGAACCTGTGCTTTGGCCCCTTGGGTAGAAAAGAGCCGGGGGTGGGGGGGTGTGGGGGGGGTGCTTTTCCCCCAGCAGGCTGTCTGTCCGCAGCCGACAAAAATACCGGCGGCCTTTCAACGCTGTATGCTATGTGGGCGGCTGACCCTAGCACTGGTGCTCTGTGCTTGGGAGCCCAGTCTGGGGTCCAGGCTTCACTTTTCTCAGGGGGAAGCTCCCACAGCTGTGCCTTACCATGGCCTGCTGCCCATGGTAGCGGTGCCGACCCTGTTCGCGTCCCCACCCGTCCTACTGGTCTCATGGTAGTATTTATCTGTCCTTGGTTAAGAGTCTCCTCTTCAAGTAGTCTTTGGTTGTTTACTTTGGGTCGCTATTCCCCTCTTTATGTTTATTTCCAGTTTGGTTCTTGGAGACAGTGTGAGACAAATCCTTCTACTCCACTGCCATCATACCTCTTCATAATGTTCACTTTTGAGGAAAAAGAGGCTCAGTGTTTTCTAGACTCCAGAAATCTCCTGCAACCACCCAGTCTCTGTCCTATTTTTTGACCTTAGGAAATCCTCCCATACCCAGGGGGTCCTGACTCTTTACTCTTGAGTGTCATCATAATAACTTCATTCCTCCTTCTCCTTTTTATATAGTCTTTTTTAAAGCTAAGTCCCAGGTCACTGAAAGATCACAGTGAAGGTTAATATCCAAATAAAGTGACTTTAATAGCCTAGGTAATTTGTTATCTTTTTTTTCCTAAGTCTACATGATTTTAATCTTTTATTATTTTTATGAGCTGTCTGAACTCTTATGTTGTTGGCGTGTCAATTAGAAATAAATATAACAGTATTTATGAGGTGCCTATTGTATGCCAGCACCATGCTGGGTTTGTGCTGTGTTATATACAGTAGGCCATACTGAAGTGTGTGTGATGTGGTACCTGTCTTCAAGAAGATTATGGAATTTAAGTTTTGGAGACAGAATTTTTTCTCATGAAACAGAAGATAATACAAGTATCAAAATATATGCTTGTGGGAAGTAGAGAAAAATTTAATATGGAGCAAATAAATTAGGAAAGGATTTGTAAAACAGATGAAACTAGAAAAATGGGCACATGAAGAGTAGGTAGGGCATTCCATTTGGAGTGCGTAAGTGGGATGGCAGAAATGAGCATAGGCCTGTTTGGGGGGCAGGGACAAACTGGGTTAGCTAGAAAGAAGGTATTGTGTAATGGTGGGAGTAAGTTTAATTAGATAGATAAGGTGGGCTTGGATCCCTGGATTTTAAATTTGATCTGAACAGCAATTCCACATCTGTTCTTTCAATTAATATTTAAATGCCTGCCATGTGTTAGGCAGAGTGCAAGGCACTGGTGGTAAAAGAGCAAAAGAGACACAGGATCCTTGCCCATAAGAAGCTTAGAGGATAGTGGGGATGATAAAGGGCCCAGGAACAAAAGCCCCAGGAGGAGTGAGCTGAGAAAACAAGATTTCTGAAACTGCTTTAATCTGTTTGCTGAATTATGAACCAAATTCTGATACACACACACACACACACACACACACACACAGACATCTATATCTATATTATCCTCAATTTATTTTTTTAAATCCTCACCTAAGGATATGTTTATTGATTTTAGAGCAAGGGTGTCCAGCCTGTGGTTCTTGGACCACATGCGGCTCAGGATGGCTATGAATGTGGCCCAAGACAAAATTGTAAATTACTTAAAACATTATGAGATTTTTTTGTGATAATGTGTTGCAGTGTATTTAATGTGTGGCCCAAGACAACTCTTCTTCTTCCAGTGTGACCCAGAGACTCCAAAAGGTTGGACACCCCTGTTTTAGAGAGTAAGGAAGAGAAAGAGGGAGAAACATCAATGTGAGATAGAAACATTGATTGGCTGCTTCCCATACATGCCCCAACAGGGGATCTAACCCACAACCTAGATATGTGCCCTGGCTGGGGATCAAACCCACAACCTTTTGGTAGATAGGACGATGCTCCAATCAGCTGAGCCACCTGTCCAAGGCTCAATTTGTTTTAAGGAAAATTTTCTTCTTTCTCCTTTTTGTTAGTTTCATTTTATAATTTAATATATATGATGGGGTCTGTCCAGAAAAAGTCCAGCCATTGTTAATATGAGAATGGTTTGCTCAACATCGATGTAACCTGTCAGCCAAGGAGAGTGGACTGGAATGCGCATGTGCGAACAATGACTACTTCTCTGTACTAGTTGGTGGGGGCGGTAGACACTGTTGAATGAGCATGTGTACTATGTAGCCGTCACATTCAAAATGACTTAGCGAGTAGAGCAATGAATTTGCATCACATTTTGCATTAAGCTTAAACATTCCTCCTTGGGAGCTGATCAGATGATTCAGAAGGCCGCAGCTATGGGCATCTGGTGATTGGCAGCTTCATAATGACAAATTTCCTGTTCATGCATCACATCGTGCCCAGAGTTTTTTTGCGAAACATAAAATCACCCAGGTAACTCAGCCCCACTATGGCCCAGATTTGGTGCCCTGCGACCTCTGGCTTTTCCCAAAACTAAAAATCACCTTTGAAAGGGAAGAGATTTCAGACCATTGATGAGATTCAGAAAAATACAATGGGGCAGGTGGTGGTGATTGGGCGAACTGTGTGAGGTCCCAAGGTGCCTACTTTGATGGGGACTGAGGCATCATTGTCCTATGTTCAATGTTTCTTGTATCTTGTGTTTTCCTCAATAAATAGCTGTCTTTCATGGTATGTGGCTGGATACTTTCTGGACAGACCTTGTACATAACTTTTTTAAGGAGACAGTTTGAATTTAATAAATCTTTTGAATGTGTACTTCATGACAGGGGCTAGTACCAAGTCAAACTGTGATTCACAAACTAGCCCATAAAAGAGCCATGTTTGTTGATCTCCACCATCAAAATTTTTCCTAGTCTGTGGTCTGAAGTACTTTTTTGACCCATTGCAGCAAACTTAGTTTACAACTGAATTGTACATAAAGAGTAATAACTTAGTCATGTATGCAGATGTTCTGGTTTTGGCCTAACAAGCTAAGTTGAATTATTAGTAACTTAATAATTTGTACTGTTAAATTAGGAACTTCTTCCTTGAAATGAACTGATACTTTATTTGATTTGAGTTCCGTTGTCCAATTCATTGAGACCTGTAACGTATGACAATTTAAAATGAACAGGAATTAAAACCTAAACTTAATAAGATTTATCAAGGAGTATCCTAAAGAACAAAAAACCAGCAAAATTAGGTCAAATGGAAATCTTTCCATTCTCAAATTGTTTTTTAATTTCCTAAATATTCAAGTGGGTATGTACCACTATATTTAGAAACATTTAATATAACACAGTGTGGAGCTAGAAAGTTTTTAGACTGTATAGTTGAAAAATATGTTTCTTGTTTTTTGTTTTTTGAAATTGAGGTATTACATATTGAACACAGGAAAATACACAAATCACAAGTGTACTACTTGATGGATTGCCAGTGAACATGTCTAAGAATTAGCTTTGGTTTTAGTTTTTTTCCTTGTGAATCTATAGTGTTGAAATTATTAAATTTGACAAAGCATATATTGTTTGTTTTCATTAAAGTAAGAAGGAAAATACCATAGTAATGTGTTCCCAACTGTCAACTAAACCAGTGTATCATTTAAAACTATTGTAATTTATGTATATATATATATTTTAAAGATTTTATTTATTTTATTTTTTAGACAGAGGGGAAGGGAGGGAGAAAGAGAGGGAGAGAAACATCAATGTGTGGTTACTTCTCACGCACCCTCTACTGGGGACCTGGCCTGCAACCCAGGCATGTGCCCTGACTGGGGAATCTAACTGGCGACCCTTTGGTTTGCAGGCCGATGCTCAGTCTACTGAGCTACACCAGCCAGGCTATATATGTATTTTTTTGGTCCTTGATATTTGCATCGTCTAAGATAACTTGGTCATAATATCCTGTTTGGCTTAAAATCTTTGGTTGCTAAAATATGAAGATTCCTTATGTGTAAGACTTGGTTTTTGTAGATTGAATTGGTACCCTAATTTTAATTTGTAAGTCTGAAATTTAGTCACATTATTCAAATTGCTTTAAAAGGGCACTATATTGCCCTGGCTGGTGTGGCTCAGTGGACTGAGCACTGGCCTGTGAACTCACTGGTCACGGGTTCGATTCCCAGTCAAGGCACATGCCTATATTGTGGGCTGGGTCCCTGGCTGGGGGCCCATGAGAGGCAAGGCACTGATGTTTCTCACTCACATCGATGTTTTGTTCCCTCTCTCTTTCCCTCCCTCCCACTGTCTCTGAAAATAAGTAAAATGGTTTTTTAAAAAAACAAAACAGGCACAATATTGTCTCTATGCTCTTAGGTTAAATTCAAATAAGATAAGTGCTCTTACTACCTAAGAATCTGCTAGCCTTTTGTGAATTTGGCCTAATTTCAGCTGTAAACTGGGTTAGTTTGACCAATAACAGATGTACACCTTCAAAACTCCCCTCATGGTACTGGTGGAAAGTGATGCTTAGAGATAGATTGAGGTTAACTAGAAAATAGTAAGGCATTGTAGAAGGAAAGTCTTTGCCAATAGCAGATGATAACAATGAATGCCACTAGGGATTTCATGCTTTGAGGTATGCTGACTTGGAAGTGATGCTGTTTTTGCAGACATTTGAAGGAAGTCTGTATTCTGCTATCAGTGACTCACCGAAAGCTAGTATGATCTTACTCCTGTATCTTTCCAATTGGAATGTTTATATACCCTTCAGGGCAGTGTTAAACAGCAAAAACAAATTGGCTTTTTACTTTCAAATCAATATTTGTATAATTATATAGCTGAATGGCATTGGAGGCCTAGACATCTGTAATATTAATCTACATCTATTGGAGCATATTACAATAGTTACATTTGAATTTGCTGTTTAACATCTCTCTGGCACAGCCATGTGTAACTCTAAAAGAAGCTGTTTTGGTTTTATAGCTGTAACTGTCCTGGTGTGTGACAGCTGCCCCAAAGGTATCCCCCTTTGTTTGCCTTCTGTTCAGGAGCTTTCAGTGTTGGTGTTACATCTGGAGCCAGGTGACTAATGAGTTACTTATTCCATAGCAGATGCCACTGGCTAAGCTAATGTAAGTGGCCTATTGAAACAGGAATTGCTCCCCACAAAGCTCTCTCATCTAGAGTGATGAACGTATATCCAGGATCTGCTCTTGGTTGTTTTCAGCTGGATTTGCCCATCGTTTAGTTGGCCCCTTAATTATGTATTTGGAGTAAAACTAACCAGAGGACTCGCTTATGAGAGTGTACTGTTTGATGCTTGAATTATTAAAGTTCTCCCCACCCTTCTTTAGAATTCATCCAGTTGGCAAAGGACTTTGAGGATTTCCGTAAAAAGTGGCAGAGAACAGACCATGAGCTGGGGAAATACAAGGATCTTTTGATGAAAGCAGAGACTGAGCGCAGCGCTCTGGATGTTAAGCTGAAGCACGCACGCAATCAGGTGGATGTAGAGATCAAGCGGAGACAGCGAGCTGAGGCCGACTGTGAAAAGCTGGTGTGTATTGTTTTCTATGTTAGAACTGTGATGGTGGGGAAGGGGGAAGCATCATCTGATGTTTCCACTTGCCGGATATACACAGGTTCTTACTCCACATTAAAGAACTAAAGCAGCCTGTCCATTGACAGCTTGTTCATTATTGGAGCTGAAATTGGCAGCCTAGGAATCTTGTTCTCCATAGGTTGAAATTTAAATGTTTTCTCCTTTAGACTTGAAATGACTACTTATTAGACAGATTTACAGTGAGAATTTAAAGAATTAAAATTAGGGGGAAAGGGGGGGATATCCTAGCATACTTGACCTGCCACAAGACAAGTTGCCATTTCTCATGCTACACAGAATATTCTCATCCTTATATTAATAGCTAGTACTTTGTCATTGATACAGATAAGACAACTCTAAGCGTTTTCTTCACTACTATTCCTAATTCAGGGTAAAACACACACAAAAGTAGAGAGATTAGTATAACTAATCCCTGGTTTCTAGTCAACAAGTTGAGCTATGTGGCTAACACAGAACACTTTCATTTTGTGAAATGTACCAAGGTGGGTCACGGTACAAAGGAAAACCTTTAACTAGGAGGCTCTAATCCATCTTGGTACAGTGTTAGGTGCCTCAGTAAGCTCAGATTGTCTAGTTCTAGTGAGTCCCAGCTTTGTATCCATTTTAATACATTTTACTCTACCATTTAGAAAGGTGGGTGACTGCTTTGATCTGTAGAAGAAGCCAATAATTATCCTGATAAAATGACACTGAAGTGTTTTTGCTATGCAAAATCTATTTTGGGACTCTCATTTTGCCATACCCTGTCCTCTTGGATTAGCAGTTTGAGCCAAAAGTCTTGTAGCAGAAACCTCCCTACTCTAGATGAAGCGCATTTTACCAGTCAGAAATCAGAGACACAATCTGGGCTTGACATGAATTAATATGCTATTAGTGTAGCAGCCTTCCTGAAGGCTCATTTGCATAATGCTGTATTTTAATGTTTTCTGGTCTGCCCATCCCATAAATTTGAGGTGAAGCTTTCTCCCCTGGTTGGTTAGGATGTTTTTACTCTGCTTTGGTCTGCAGGAAAGACAGATTCAGCTGATTCGAGAGATGCTCATGTGTGACACATCTGTCAGCATTCAACTAAGCGAGGAGCAAAAGTCAGCTCTGGCTTTTCTCAACAGAGGCCAACCATCCATCGGCAACGCTGGGAACAAAAGGTGGGGGAACTGCATCTGTTGTTATCTGATCACAAGCAGCACAGCTGTCAGGAGTTCTTGTTATCTTAACTCTTAAATATACTGCTTCTGGAGTATGTTGAATACAGCAGAAAAAGACTTTGGAGGAAGGGTGGGTGGGAAATAAAGGCACAAGGACTTCCCTGTTTCTTTTATTTTAACGGTTTCTTAAAAATCTTTCCTTAGGATGTTGTTTCACCATGGGTAAAATTTTGACGTCGGTGCTAAATTGCACATCAATAACTAATCCTGCAGATTGCTAAGAAACCTAAAGGTGAAAGTGGTAGTTCAGCAATACTTTCAGTGTTTACTCTCCAGAGAGCTCTTGTAGCTCTTCTGGTTTAGAAAGGCCTTCTGTGAGCCAAGACCAGACAATAATTTTGGTTCCACTGAATTCCTCTTTAAAATAGTCTCAACCCAGCTTTGAGTTTAACACCTCCAGTACAATATGTAGGGGAAGATCAGCACTCTTAGAGCTATTTATTTTGTCGCCTGGTTGTTTTATGTGGAATCTTTATAACTAAGAAGATGAATGGGCTTAATTTCTTAAAAAACTAATGTTGGGTAATACTCTGTCTTGTAGAAAGCAACCACAGTTGGGATCAAATTAAATTTCACTCTCCTGCCTGGTGAATTTTTAGTAGTCTGTAGTACAAACTCAGTAGGGAATAGAACCCATACCCCTGACTGTAATTTTCAGCTGTAGTTACAAGGCCTTTGCTAAAAAAGCAGCTGTGCTGCATGTGGACTCATGCACGCACACACATTCCTCTGTGAAACCTTACAAAGCAACCCATCACAGCTAGGGTTTGAGCTTGGAGTTATCTCCACAGGGAAGGCATTGCTGTGAAATTGCTGACCTTACCTGACCTGTTAGGTATCTTGTTTTGGGTGTTGGTGGATTTTGCTCTCTGTAGTCTTCTGCATCTAACTTTGTATTGTTTCACTCATCTAGACTGTCAACCATTGACGAATCTGGTTCCATTTTATCAGATATCAGCTTTGACAAGACTGATGAATCACTGGTAATGAACATTTGATCTCTGAGAATTATTTATATTCCTGCTCCCACAACAGTGTCTCCACAGTCCTTTAATACTATGGATTTCTTTGTTACTATGTTATTAATTAATATGTTACAGATACTGAGCCAGCACTTTATAATATAAATCCATACAAACTATAAGAGACCGGCTTTTATATTTTTTTAGTTTCTGGAAGTGAGATTATAGAATTCAGAACTTGGCACAAACTTAAATTTGTTTCATGGATCTGTGAGCTGCATGTACTAATTTATTATATCTTGACTTATTAAAACCCTAGCTAGCAATAAAAAAATTAGCAAAACTGTTCAGACAGGGCTTATTTGTTGCTCTTGAGGAGAATAGACTTATGCCTTATTTCTGAATTAGTTTGCTTCTTGAGGGAAACTTAGTTATATTTCACAATTAGAAGGAAAACCAGTGTTCTGGAGCTTCAGCTAGAAGACTGATGAAAGTTTCCAGGTCCTATATAACGCTTCGACCCACAGCGGTTAGCATGTCTGAGCTCTTTGTTACCCTGCTCTTGTAGCGCAGCACCCTTCTCTCAACTCGTAGTGGTGTTTCTGCAGGAAAGGTCATCTGATATTTCAATCTTCGATGTTCAGGAGACGGGTAGTTTATTGGCTTTCCTGGCTGAAAGCTAGCAAACAAAACAATAAATCAGAAGGTTATTGGAGGCAGGTCTTCTGATGATAGCAAAACAAGTGACAACTACTTGTTACATGGGCTAGGAGTTATCTGTCCAAATTCAGTGTTTAGCTCGGAAATAATTGCCATTTTGTAGGTATAAATATTTGGTATCACCTTTTTGAAATAAGGAATGATAATCGGATAGGTCTGGGATAGATACTAAAACTAGAACATATTATTAGCTGCTTCTGGAGGTAGACCTATGATATGATATCTATTTTAACTGATGCTGAATCAACCAGTAGCTAAATTATTTGACCATGAACTGGAGAAGTTAAATTTATTTAGCTAAGCTAAAATTTGCTATAGACAACTTCCTGGATTTTGTGTTTTCAGGAATTATCAGGAGTAAGAGTCACAGTAGCTACTAAAAATGAATGTAAATGGTTAAAATAAGTGAAGGGAAGATAGACCACAGGAGAAGACAAATAATTCTTCAGTGGTGAATGTTTTTAGGGCCTAAAGAAGAGAGAGGATTGAGAGAAGTAAAACCAAAACTAGAACTTTTTAAGTGGCTACATTGTATGAAACGTCTGATTAGACAATAGCAATCCCTTAAGAGCAAGAGTCGTATCTAACATGATCAGTATAGTGCCTGACATTCTGTAAGTTCTAAAACTAATTACAAAAATAATCAGAAACAAAGGACCAGGCCCTGGAAATAATCACGACAGAGGTTGATTCTTTAACCTTTTCTTGCCTCTGTGGTATGGATTCCTGATTCTATTATAATAGCTTCAATTTTGGAAAGAAAACATGTTAACTTACTACAGCTCTATAGTTACAACACCTGGGACCCCCTTTCTCCTCTCCCCAAATTGTAAGTTAGGGAGCCTAACTCAAGAAGCCTTTTAAGGTTCTCTGTAAATTTTATTTGCGTAGGGTTTAGGGGAGACCTAACTAAAGAAAGAAATTAATACAGTGTAATTTGTCAACAGGATTGGGATTCTTCTTTAGTAAAGGCTTTCAAACTCAAGAAGAGAGAAAAGAGGGTATGTATTTTTTTTTAAATAAAGCAATAATAAAAGAATTTTCTCCAGAAATTCTGCCATGACACTGCATCCCTGACATGTCGCTCTAGCCATTGCTGAAGACGTTCCAAACGAAGCTGTGCTATAGGTGGTATTGATGTCCCTTGAGGTAGCAACTCAGGATGGAATCCTGTCCCATTTTACTTTCTCGGGCTGCTCACATTTCATTCATCATGTGGAGAGGGATATACTTAAGTTTGTTTTGAGTTGTCATATGGATTTTTATGCAGGACTTTTGTGCTCTAATATAAGCGTCAGATGAAATGTGTATATAATGGGGTATGCAGTGAACTCTCTGTGTGTGTTTGTTTAGGGTACTTAATGTGTTTCTAAAGACTTGATGTCCTTGGATAGGGTTACAGCTCTGCTTTTTCTGGTGCTGTCATCTAAAATTTTTCCAAAGCTTGCTTGTTTCTTCAAGGGCACTAAAGGCATTTTGTGTTGGTACCACTTCATGTGGAAATAGACAAGAGAGAGCACATTGTTTGTTATTTACTCTAGCTCTGGAACCTGGGATTTGCATCCAAATTGTCTAATGGAATAAGTTTATTTTCTGTGCTTCAGGTCTTCTGCTTGGCACTAAGGTTATTGGTGTTTGCCCCCTCTCTAGCGATCCAGTAGCCGACAGTTCGTTGATGGTCCCCCTGGACCTATAAAGAAAACTCGTTCCATTGGCTCCACAGTAGACCAGGTAAGAAGAGTTAGTCCAAGAGAATTGTGGCCTTGAACACATCAAAGATTAGTGGCCCCAAGCATTAAAAATTCTGAGTCAGCATTGGAGCGTTGTTTTGAGAGAGGTGTTGGTGAAAGATTTTTATGTAATAGGACCCTTACCGTCCATATGAACGTAATTAGTCTGATTATATAAACAACTGTCGGTTTTATGCTTGATTCTTAGTTGTTTGTATGTGTATCCATGTGACCTGTATTCCTCTTCTAAAGTATGAGATTTCAACTTAATAGTGATTTGGGTGGGGCCTTAAGTCCTGACAGAGGAATTTTTCATACCCTCCAAAACCCTATAATGGAGGAGAAATTAGATTCATATGTTCGTCCTTCCCTTATTAGAACTTTTGTTTCAGGGGAATGAATCCATAGTTGCAAAAACTACAGTGACTGTTCCCAACGATGGTGGGCCCATTGAAGCTACGTCTACTATTGAAACCGTGCCATGCTGGACAAGAAGCCGAGGGAAAACAGGTCCGCTGGGTTTGTGGCTGAGTTGCCTGTGTAAACAACCAGTAAAATTTGGGAGAATTGGTTTCTTAGAACCTTCCTGAGGCAGGGGTTGGATGTTTTGGGTATGGATGTTTTGGGTAGTTTACTGCTGCTTATGGAGGGCCAGAGCCCTGTGTCAAGTTCTACCTTAGGGTGCCAGCCTGGCCTGTGCCACTAGTAGTGCACACCTTGTTATTCTTGGTACTGGTTTGGTTTTTTTTGCATAGCCATTTATATTCACTTCTGATTATGGTTATAGATTACTGCTTATCTACCAATTATATTAAAATCGCATTTAAAATTCAGAAGGAACAAAATACTTAAGACTTAAAGTTAAGGTTGCTTGTTTTCTAGGTACCTTACAGCCGTGGAACAGTGACTCCACCTGGAGCAGCAGGCAGCAGGAGCCGCGAGCGGAGGTGGACGGCCCCAGCACGCCGCAGAGCAGTGGAGGGATGCGCCTGCACGACTTCGTCTCCAAAACGGTATATCTGGGATTGCTCCTTCTCTGAGTACCTTTAATTTTTTAATTGTAAAAGTAATATACACCAGGAACAAATTTAAATAGTTCAGCGTTATAAAATTAAATGTCAAATTTCCTTCCCCCTTCCAATCCCACTCTCCACGGGTCACTGCTGAATTACAGAAGGTGTATCCATTCTATGAATAATAGTAAATTCAAAGAGAGCAACTTTTCAGAAGGAGTTGTTTGTACTTTGTAGTGATATATATTTGTTTTTTGCTTAAATAATAGCATATTTTAACTTCGTTCCATTTTGATTTCCTCATAAAAACCTAAGCAAACTGACAGGCTCAGAGGAATTAACTGACTTGTTTGAGCCACATGACAGTGCTATAGTTAAGATGGAGGTTTTTCTGACTCCTTGTAAACAAGTTCTTTCCACTACTGTACACTGTTCCCTTCCAGCTGGGTGGCCTTATGCAAGTTACTTGGCCTGTTTTTTGCTTCTGTTTCCTTAAACAAAACAAAACCTATTTGATAGGATTATTGTGAGAATTACATAAGCAGATATGTGTAAAAGGATTAGAAAGTTGTTCAGCACATGCTAAGCACTTAGTAAATGTTGGTTGATGATGTTGATAATTTTGTAATTCATACCCCTCTATTCCTTCTGCTCCATTTCATCCTCAGGTTATTAAACCTGAATCTTGTGTTCCATGTGGAAAGCGGATAAAATTTGGCAAGCTGTCTCTGAAGTGTCGAGACTGTCGTGTGGTCTCTCATCCAGAATGTCGGGACCGCTGCCCCCTTCCCTGCATTCCTACCCTGATAGGAACACCTGTTAAGATTGGAGAGGTACGACCTATGGGAAGCATCATTGTGTTAGGGCTTCTTAGCTTTTCTAAAGCTGAATGTCAGTTTTTGTTCTAGAATTAATGATGCCAAGTATGTTTCCTCCCATGAATAATGAATAGAAATTATAAAATGTTAACTTGCAGACTAGTCCTGTTTTGGAGTTGTCTTCCTAACTTTTCTACACCAAACTTCTCTTCCATACCCGTCCTCTCTCCCCACCCTCCCTTCCCCTTTCTTTCTCCTTACGTTCTTCCTCTTCACACTTCCTTCTTTCCATCCTCTCCTTTCCTGTCACCCCTTCCTGTTCTCTCACCCCTTCCTTTTCTCTCACCCCTTCCTTTTCTCCTCTTCTTTCCTCTTCCCTCTCCTCCCCACCTTATCCTATTGTAAAATTTGAAATATATACAAAAGCAGAGATATTAGTATAACTAATCCCTGGTTTCTATCATTCAAATTCCACAATTACTAATTCATATCCAGTCTTGATTTATCAGTACTTCCATCTCTTCCTCCTGGCCCTATCTAGTGAATTATTTTCAATCAAATCCCAGCCGACATTAAATTTTATCTGTGAATGAATATTCTTTCTCTTACATTAGAGGTATTCCATTACTAAGCTATTGAGATTAGGTAGCTTATTTCTAAAAATCGATTCAATCCATAAAGTATTTATTGTACAAGCAACATTAGGAAGAATCAAATCAAAGCAAAATGACTAAGCTTCTTCCCAGTTCCCAGCAAATCAAATGTCACTTTTCCCTAATTTTAAGAGTTCTCTGTGTAAAGATTTTTTTTTACAAGTCTTCTGTATTCTGATACAGTACCATGAAGTTTTCCCCTATAGTTAGGTTTGTGTTGCAGTCAATTGAGTTGTGTTAATTTTCCTTACTAAGAATAATTTAAAAGGTTTTCTTTTTTAAAGTAATAAATTAGTTTATATTAAAGGCTATACCTGCAATCTCATTATTGCTTGTTTTCGGATGCCCTTGAGTAGAAGAAAAGCAAGGATGCAGTTGTAGCTAGTGGTTTTATTACTTGTTCATGAAGAGTGTGGTATCTCTGACCATAAATCAGTCCGGTGTGGAGGTAGGAAAAATAATTGAGTGTCTCTGTTCTAATGTATGCATTTGGAATAGGAATTTAAAAGTAGACATGATGTCCCAACCTGAGTGTTAGTCTGGAAATGGCTCTGCCCGCTGGTCTAGATCTACTGGTCTAAGTGGTATAAATGATAATTTAAAACTTTTCCTTTTCAGGGAATGCTGGCAGATTATGTGTCCCAGACTGCTCCAATGATCCCCTCTATAATTGTCCACTGTGTAAATGAGATTGAGCAGAGAGGGCTGAGTGAGGTAAGTGTAAATTTAGGAGAGGGTGAATTTGTTACTTTTGAATATGTTACTTAGGAGCTTCTTAACTGAAAGTATCATCTTGATAATAGACAGGTCTGTATCGGGTCTCAGGCTGTGACCGGACAGTAAAAGAACTGAAAGAGAAATTTTTCAGAGTGAAAACTGTACCCCTCCTCAGCAAAGTGGATGACATCCATGCTATCTGTAGCCTCCTGAAAGACTTCCTTCGAAACCTCAAAGAACCCCTTTTGACCTTTCGGCTAAACAAGACCTTTATGGAAGCAGCAGGTACGGGCAGATCTTAATACTTAAGTGTGAGTCCCACAAGGGGCAGGAATTTTTTACTCTCTTGTTTGCAGTTTTATCCCCACCTCGTAAAGTGCCTGAAACATAGTAGATACTCAAATACTTTGATAAATAACCGTATCCATATTGCCCCATGCCTGTCCTCTCCCTGTCTAAACTGTATATGGCCCTCGCAGGTGTTTTTGTCATTGTTGCCTGTTGTTTGGTCAAGTGTTAGGTTGTCCTTTTGAACCTGGAACCATCTTTGATTCCTTTTCCTCACACTCCACATTTAATCCATTGGTAAATCTTGTCCACAAAGATCTTGTAAAATATAGCTGAAATTTAAAATTTGTTTCTCCTACTGCTACTACCGCTGTTAACATCTCTTGCTCTGGAGTGATGTAAGAACCTCCTGATTTTTCTGTTTCTATTGTTCTCTATGTTATGACCCTCGTACAGAAGCAAGAGTGGTTCTTTTAAAATTTAAATTATATGATGTCCATTCTGTCCTCAGTATCTTCCAATGGCTTCCCTTCCTTGACAGAATAAAATCCACAGTCCTTAGCATGGCCCAAAGACCCTACATGATTTGGCTCTTGGTTATGTCTCCAACATCATTTCCTTTTATACCCTTCTCTTCTTCCTTTCCTTTCCAGTTACATTAGTTGTTGTCTCAACCTGAAATGATATTTGCATGATTTGCTTCATTTCTTTCAGGTTTCTTTTTGGATATCTTGTCCTTGGAAATACCTTTCCTGACCACCGTGTCTAAAATAACAGCTTTCTAGCTTCTGGCCTGCCTTATTTTATTACATGTATTACTACCTGGTAGATATTTACTGTTTGTCTAACCCCTCCAATAGTACCTGGCACATAGTAGGCCCATAAACATGTTTTATGAACAAGTACCTTCTTGATAATTGTAGTCAGAGCAGTTATATGCCTGCCTTCCTGGCACATAGGTTGCTAGCTGCTTTACCTAACTGCAAGAGCTGGCTTTTTAAAAGTTCTGATCTCTAATATTGAACTGTTGGTCAGTATCCTGCTTGTTAATGAAACTAGAGTCTGATGTAGTCATGAACCTAATCAGAAGTTTCAGAAGCTTACTGTATAGATAAGACTTTGTGGTCGATAACTTGGAAGCCTGCTGTCAAGGGAAAGAAGTCTTAGGCCTCTTGGTGCTTTCTTTTCATTTACAGAAATCACAGATGAGGACAACAGCATAGCTGCCATGTACCAGGCTGTTGGTGAACTGCCCCAGGCCAACAGAGACACATTAGCTTTCCTCATGATTCACTTGCAGAGGTGAGTACAGCAGAAAGTTGTTCCTGGGAGTTAGGGAATTTTCCAAGGGAAGATAATGTGGTTTGTGTGTTAGGGGGGTGAATTGTTTTCTTATAGAACTTAGATTTTGGTCTGTGTTTCAGTGGAGGAACAAGTATTCTAATTTAATGCTCTTTTGCCTAGAGTGGCTCAGAGCCCAAACACTAAAATGGACGTTGCCAATCTGGCTAAAGTCTTTGGCCCTACAATAGTTGCCCATGCCGTGCCCAATCCAGATCCAGTGACAATGTTACAGGATATCAAGCGTCAGCCTAAGGTAGGCAGATATATATATGAGAACTTGTGTGACATGATAACATGAGAGAGCGGAGAGAGGTAAGCCCTGAGATTTGGAAGTTCGCTAACACATTTGGTGACTTTTAGGTGGTAGAACGCTTGCTTTCACTGCCCCTGGAATACTGGAGTCAGTTCATGATGGTGGAACAAGAGAACATTGACCCCATGCATGTCATTGAAAACACAAATGCCTTTTCAACACCACAGACACCAGATATTAAAGGTAAGGCCTGAGTTGTGCTTTTTAAACGACCTGACTCCCTCTCCACATTTGGTCATGTGCTCTCTCCTTGCTTTTGCTAGAGTTGTTTGAAATTCGTATTCTTCAATAAAAATTAAGTTCATTTTGAGAATTTTAACATTAAAGGAAAATTTGTACAGTTCTACTATCCTGATTTCTTTTTTACTTTTTTTAATGTTCTTTACCCATATGCCAATTTTTAAAAATACAGATTTACATTAATTTATATATCATTTATTCTTATGTTTCTTGATATGTTTTACCAACTTGATTTCTTAAGAGCTCTGCCAGTTTCTATTGGCACCAAAAATATGTGAGGCTGGTTTCATTTCAGCATCACTGGCATTGGAGACCCGTTCTTTCACTATAAGGCAGCATATTATTTTTTCTTGCACAGGTAAAAATCAAATGGTCAGATGTTAGATTCGTAAAGTTTGGAGTTCGAGAAAGTCCTAAATCAGGAAGTGAATGTCAGCTATTCACTGAGCAGTTACCTGCGTGGTTCAAAGGATACACTGGTGTGTTACAACATGATGACAAAAATGATCTCTGAGACTTTGCTAGGTCTCTAGCCTTAGCTCTTAAGTGCTTCACAGGGATTGCAGCTTAAAACTAGCCACTTACAAGGGTGCTTTCTTTTTTCCCCTCCTATAAAAATATGTCATAACTTCAACTGAAGTGAGTTTACTGGGGCCTGTGACCACTCCTGAGCATCAGCTTCTCAAGACTCCTTCATCCAGCTCCCTGTCACAGAGAGTGCGCTCCACCCTCACCAGGAACACACCCAGGTATGTGGGACAGGCCTGCTTAGGAGAGTAAAAAATTACTGCCCCCTTACCTTTCTTTCCCATCAGACTGAAGCTAATTGAAAGAAA
Source organism: Mormoops blainvillei (assembly GCA_004026545.1). Classification (NCBI taxonomy): domain Eukaryota; kingdom Metazoa; phylum Chordata; class Mammalia; order Chiroptera; family Mormoopidae; genus Mormoops; species Mormoops blainvillei. The sequence goes on along the minus strand of PVJD01008036.1, from coordinate 45,684 downwards.
GATTGAATTAGACCTTACCTAGTGGCCAGACTTTAAGAGGAAACTTGGAATAAGGATCCCCCATTTAAAAGCACCTAAAGGTCTTTGCTGTTTCCCCTCTCATCTCAGATGGCAGAGTAGCTTATAGGGTAGTTTTTGAGGGATATCTACCTTTACCTGATTTACATTGTCATCTTATAGTTGTTCATTTACCATTTTTTATAGAATACTTTTCTGTTTTATTCTCTTTTTCTTTAGATTTGGGAGCAAAAGCAAGTCTGCCACCAACCTAGGAAGACAAGGCAACTTTTTTGCTTCTCCAATGCTCAAGTGAAGTCATACCTCCTGTTACAGTGTTTACTGACTGCAAGGAAGGGCACACCTGTACTCTCTGCTCTGCAGCCTCCTGTACTTGTTACCACTTTTAGCGTTCTCCAGGATTTTAATCAAGTTTAATTGTGCATGGGGGTTTTAAAACTATATATATCTTCCTCTCCTCCTCAAGTAATGTAATATGAACACTTTGTGCTGTCGTTGAGAACTTTTAGATGGGAGATCTTTACAGGAATAGTACGGACTTCATTATGATTTTGGGTGGGGGGATTGGGGTGGGGGTCTCGTCCCTTTGGCTTAAGCTAAACGCTGCTCATGGAATGACCTTTCTCTGGTGTTATTTAGAACTAATTTCCATGAGACAAAGACAGAAGCCCTACTTCCTTAGTAAGGTTGACTTGTCTCAGGGTGGAAGGTGGGAGGGCAGGGTGAAGAAAGATTTGGTCAGAGGATATATAGGATGGCTCTTTATGAGAACTTGGAAGTTCCCCCTTCCCCCATTATGAACTGGAGCTATAAAATGGAGCCTTCATAAAAATGGGATAGGGTGAGGACAGAACTAGTGATGGGTGTGTGCTTAGCTTTAATTTGCATTCATTAGGTTTAATAGAGTTAAGTGGCACAGCCTTGTAAAAGTGGCACTACAATTATATTTATCTCTAATGGGCCCCTGGCTGGACTTTGGGTTTGGTTGGGGTCAAAGCCAGTTTGTTCATAAGTTGAATTCATTCTAATGCATGAGACCCCTCCACCCCCCAAGTCCATTGGAGCCCTAGTATGCCTTTAAGCTTCCCAACTAACAATTAAGAGTAAGCTGTAGGGGAGAGTGTCAATATTTTGTGTGGCAAGAAAGGCCACAGTCATTTTGTGTTTGCACTTTGGATGCTGAAATCTTCCTGTGTAACATAGCCACATCTAGATAAATATAAGTGTTTACTTTTATTAAAATTATTTCCAATGTCTGTAAAAATGCTTCCTTCTGTAGAACATTTATGACCCATATTGACCCTTGTCTGTAAAACATATATTTGGGATAATATTTGAAAAAAAGTAAATAGTTTTTTCAAAATGAATATGAAGTTGGTTTTTCTTCTGCAAAGTAACCTTTAGGACTTTTTTTAGAAAATAATTTTCCTCCAAGTGTTTTGAGTCTATTTGTCTCCACTCCCTCTTCCACCCATACTTTACCACCACCAGGAGTTTGTTTCTCATTCACTCTTTTGTTGTCCAAATTGAAGTCCTAGATTTGTCCCTGTGACTGTTATCCTCTAATTTGAAGAAACTACTTTAAACAGAAAGCAAACTTTTAAACAAATCTTTAGGGACCAGAATGGTGCAGATTTAAAAAAAAAAAAAAGGACTGTCTGGCTGAGTGCCTGGAAGGAACATCCTTCACTGCTGGAAGTGACTCTGGAGTGAGCTGGGATGATTAACTGAGGGCACCTGCACTTGGAACTCTGTAGCTGGTGAACAGAATGTATCTGAGATTGAGCGTAAACAGTTGCAGGCTTAATATGTAACTGTGGAGAGAGGAGGCAACCTACTGGCTTTTTTCCCAGGAGGTGACAGCTCTCACAGCAGGGCCCATCTGCCTCAGCAAATTGACAGAGGATGGGTCCCTTCTTCCCTTTCTCCTCTTAACACACACATGCCTGTTAGGTTTTGTTTTTTTAAACTTTGTCCTAGATGCTATCCCTTATCTTATGTCTCTGCAAGCCTAGTGTTGGCCTGGCTCCATATTTGCCATTCTGTAGTATCTCCCGAAGGTGCGTTTTAAGTCACTAATGTGGAGGAAGTAAATGGATTGTATAATGTTAGTGAAGGCAAGACTTCCCTATGCAGGAACTGATGGCCCATTAACGAAAAAGGAAATGGTCCTGTGTGTCAAATGTTGGCAGCCAGCTACTCAGTTTTGGGCTAGGCCAAGGGACCTTAGCCATGAAAATAATTCTGATATTAACAAAGGGAAATATGTACCCACCTTCAGCTCCTTTAACAGCGCTTCATGTGGAATAGCTTGACTTTCCACTTTCAAGGGCTTTCTTTAATTAAATTATACTTCCTTGTGTGTGAAATCTATGGAAAGGGTTCGGTGCTTTGGAGTGGCTGTCACCGCTGTTGTCTGCTCCTAACCCTTTCTGCTGCTGCCTCTTGCTCCTTTAATGCAGCTGAACTTTACTGTCCCACTTGCTAATAACCAGAATCTTTAAACCGGTTCTCCTCTATCAGTCTGTGTAAGACTTCTAAGTTTGATGTTTATTTAACTGGGCAAGCATTACATGGTTTGATTTAGCAGCAATAATTTGCATTTATTAGTGGATGTTTAATGATTTCTCCTTCCTTAAGGTGAATTCATTGCTTGCAGAAACAAGACAAGAAAGCATCTGAGTTTTGGAGGACTGTAGGGTGCTCAATTGATTTACTGTGATTAAAAATAGTCTTTTTTTCTTTTTTTTTTAAGCTATGAACTGAACCTGTGGCATTGAAAGAGGTCTTGAAGTCTGTTTTGGTTTTCTTTTCAGGGCTGAGAAGTTTTCTTTTATTTTCTTATTTTTTAAAAGTATGTTTTATTATTATGTTATAACAGTTGTCCCAATTTTTTCCCCTTTGCCCCACTCCATTTGGTACCCCCTTCCCTCCAGCAATCTCCACCTTAGTTCATGTCCATGGGTTGTACATATAAGTTCTTTGGCTTCTCCATTTCCTATACTATTTTTAACATCTCCCTGTCTATTTTGTACCTACCAGTTATGCTTAATCCCTGCACCATTTCCCCTGTTTTCCCCCTTCTGCCTCCCAGCGGATAACCCTCCCAAGTGATCTCCATGCCAGTGATTCTGTTCCTGTTCTGGTTGTTTGCTCTTTTTTTTTTTTTTTTTTAAGATTCAGTTGTTGATAGTTGTGAATTTGTTACCTTTTTAATGTTCATAGCTTTGATCTTTTTCTTATGTCCCTTTAACACTTCATGTCATAATGGCTTGGTGATGATGAACTCCTTTAGCTTTACCTTGTCTGAGAAGCACTTTATCTGCCCTTCCATTCTAAATGATAGCTTTGCTGGGTAGAGTAATCTAGGTTGTAGGTCCTTGCTTTTCATCACTTCTTGCCAGTCCCATCTAGCCAGCTGTATTACTTTTGAGAAATCAGCTGCTGGTCTTTTGGGAACTCCTTTGTAGATAACTTGTCTTTTTTTCTCTTGCTGCTTTTAAGATTCTCTCTTTATCTTTTTACCTTTGTCATTTTAATTATGATGTGTCTTGGTGTGGTCCTCTTTGGGTCCCACTTGTTTGGGACTCCATGCTTCCTGGACTTGTATGTCTTACCATCTCCTCCAAATTAGGGAAGTTTTCTCTCATTATTTTTTCAAATAAGTTTTCAATTTCTTGCTCTTCCTCTTCTCCTTCTGTCATGCCTATGATTTGGATGTTAGCACATTTGGAGATGTCCCAGAGAAGGGGATTATACTATCCTCGTGTTGTTGTTTTTTTAATTCTTGTTTCTTCTTTCTGTTCTGATTGAATGTTTATTTCTTCCTTGTATTCCAAATCGTTGATCTGAACCCTGGCTTCCTTCCCTTCACTGTTGGTTCCCTATAGATTTTCTTTATTTCACTTAGTGTAGCCTTCCTTTCTTCCTTTATGTTGTGCCATACTCAGTGAGTTCTTTGAGCATCCTGATCACCAGTGTTTTGAACTCTGCATCTGATAGGTTGGCTATCTCCATTTCATTTAGTTCTTTTTCTGAGGTTTTGTTCTGTTCTTTCATTTGTGCCCTGTTTCTTTTCTCCTCAATTTGGCAGCCTCTCTGTTTGCCTCTGTGTATTAGGTAGAGCCACTTTGACTCCCTGTAAAAGGCACCTGTAAATTGTGTGGGGTGGAGCCTTAGATAATGGTCAGGGTGGCACAACCTGCTTCTCCTCTTTGTGTCTCTGTGTTGGAGGGCTCAGAGATGGGACTGTGCTACTGCCTGGCTTCTGGGGGTTTGCCCGGCACTCTCCCTGTTTCCAGTCACTTCATCTACTCCCCATATGTGACTGGTGCCCTTCCAGCTGTTGTCCTGGTGTTAAACCCCACAGTGGGTGGGTTTGTTTATGCTTTAAGACCGTACAGGCCCTTTAAGCAGTTCCCTGAAAATCCAGCAGTTTCTTCTACCACCCCAACTCCTATTGGTCTTTACAGCCAGAAGTTACAGGGATTTATCTTCCTGGTGCTGGAATCCTGGGCTGTGTGGTCTGGCCTGGGGCTGAGATCCCTTGCTCCCAAGGTATCCCTCCTGATTTTTTTCCACCACACGTCCATGTGGGACTACCCATGTCCGTTCCAGTGCTGCCACTCCACACCATACCACACCATGTCTCCTTGCCTCTCTGCTCCATCTCCAAGTCTGCCCCTCCGCCCCCTACCCCTCCGCCCCTCCTACCTGGCTGGATGAATGTAGCTTTAAATCCTCGATTGTCAGACTTCCATACTGTTTGATTTTTCTGACAGTTCTAGGTGTTATTTGTTCTGAGATGTAGTTGTAATTTCTTTTTGTGGTTGCGCAAGGAGGCGAAGCTTGTCTATCTACGCCTCCATCTTGACCGGAAGTGGGGTTTTGAATTCTTATATTCATGGTTAAACTACTGGATGGCACAAAATGAAAAGTTGTGCTGAATGAGTGTAAGGAGCAAAGGTGTCAGGCTTGCTAGTTGTTGTTTTTTTGTTGTTATACAGCAGGGCTTCCCACCTGCCTCAAGCTTCAGATAGATAGGCATGTACACATGCATATACATATGTTGTATGATATCCTATTGGAAAAGCATTTGGGAGACCCATCTCTGTGCCTGGTACATCAAGTGCTTTGCTTAATCATGCATCACCTTTTCTTAGACTCTCAGCATGAGCAGGGAAAGAGCTCTTGTGTAGTCCAGATCTGAGAAGCAAGGGTGGAGAGTTCAGTGTTCAAGTCGTCACAGCCGCATAGCAGGTTCCTGGTCAGTGTGCTTTGATGATAGCCTTGGTCATGATTCAAGTTGAAGCCACTGATGCAAAAAGCATTTTAAGTGTGCAGGGACGGGCATGTTAGTCATATTGCTTTTGTATAAACAGGGTTTGGAGAATGACTACTTAGCCTACGATCTTAATAAGTTTTAAAAGTCTGCTCCCTGTAGCTGGTATATTTTGTAAATAAGTGAGGGCTGGAGTCCAGGAGGTTCTTAACTTGTGTAATTTATTAGATTCTGGTTCCCAGAGTGTGTGTTTGTTGATTGTTTCTATTCGTGAAGTCAGGTGGAAGACAGCTTAACATCATCACCAGGAATAACCTTGTAGTGGGTGGGAGCCTTCTCCTCTGCAGTCATGTGGGATGAGAAAGGAGGCCACTCTTCAGGGACTCAGACTCAGAAAAGGAATTTTTTCCCTTTTGTCTACCTTCTGTACAACACTTGCCGTGCTTCATTTACTTGCATTGTTTTTATATAGCATTACTCTCCCATCTCACACAGTTGGATACCATCTGTGTGCTAGGCTCAGACACATGTAAATGGATAGTTAAGACTGCTAATAAAGCACTTGCCAGTTCATATCTTCTCTGGTCTTCAGTGAAGATGGACTTGGGAACTGATCCCCCACAAAGCCTCTAGGAAAAGTAACGTGGAGATTTACAGTGTATAGAGTGCTTTCATTGATCACCTTACTTGATCTCACTGCACCCACATGTGGTGGGCAGGATTGGTGACATCGTCCCAGTTGACAAATTCTGAGAGGTGATTTGGCTCAGGTTCCCACAAACTAATTATAGCTTAGCTGGGGATTAGAATCTGGGGATTACAACCCAACTCTGGAGGCCAGTTGTGGCGACTGCTATTTCAGATTTCTTCAATATCGTGGGCTTGTTAATAATTTATTAGGTACGTAAATGATTCCATTCAGGGCTGTGTGTGGATCTGCATATATTCTCTCATCACATGACTCAGAAAGAGCAGGGAGGCCCGGACCTCTGGGGAAAAAAGCGTTTGGGACAGGAGAATGTCTTAATGGTTAGGGTTATTTTCTGGTAGAATGGAAGACCTGTGCTTGGTGATCCAGGGCTGTTTTCCGTGTGGAAGGAGGAGGAAGAGCTGGTGTGGGTGCTTGAGGTTGCTTCTAGCGGGAGTCTGTTCTCAGGTCCCCCATGTGCATCTTGTGTGCTCTGAAGCTTAGAGCCAAGAACAGGCAAGTCTCTGAACCAAAGCCATCAGCCTGCTTCTAGAAACGTGTCAGCGGATTAGCTTATTGGCTTTCCCCCTGAGTGGCATTAGCTCTCACCCTGTCTCATGTTCACCATCTGGCTTTGAGTAAGAAGTCTTTGAGTGATCTCTCTTCAGCAGCCTGCTCTGTGCCAGGGCTTTCCAAGGGCTTTTTCCCTGAGAGCTGCCCAAGAAGAGGCAGTCCGTTTGTTGTGTCCACATGTTTGCATAGCTGAGATCAGAAGAATACTTAAGACCTCAGAGGGGGGAAAAATCAGCTTCAAGGAGAATGAGTCTGCCTGATTAGTGGCCAAAACTAACAAGTGAATCTATCCTTAGGTGAGTTTTTGAAGTGGAGTTCCTCCTGCCACAGAAAGCTCTTTCTGCCTGTGAGATAGTAGTTTGTCCAGTTTTTAGTAGAGCGAGGGAGACAAAGGGGCTGGAATTTTTCTTCCTCATTGGAAAGCAAAGCCTAGGGGTGGAGGTGCTTAAATGAACCACCCCCTTCTCCCGGGGAACTGGCTGCTCTCTCCTCCTAGGTTAATACACATTGACTGAGGCTAAATGCCTGATGCTTCTGGACGGAGTCCAGCCCCTCAGCAGAGCAGCCGCACTGTGGAGATACAGCTGCTGGCATTAAAGGGCTAAGCCTTTTCCAGCTGCTTTGCTTTAACGGGAACTGCCTGCAGTCGGCAGCTTAAAGGAGCTGTCTTAGCCCGATTAGGAGGAAATGACTAATCTCTGCATCTTCTCGTGGCACTGGCCTGGAGGCTCTGGGGCAGATAACCTGGTACGGTGGGAAGTGGTTGGATAAATGGTGTTGGAGTGCTAGGCCATTATCTCCTCAAAAACGGTGGTCCTGACTTGTCATGGCTTGTGCTTTATTTTGTCTCCATAAGAAAAGTGGGGTTCTCTTTAGTGGATTCCCTGGCACTGAGGGAGGGAGATGTTCACAGTGAGGGTGGGGCTGGGTCTTTAAAAGCTGGGCTAACAACAGATGCACAAATGAATTGAGAGCATATGTGGGCAATGGTATCCATCCTCGTAGAGGAAGGAGAAGACTTGAAATCCTCCAGTGTGGCCCCCCTTTGGCCTTCCATTCCCATGTTCTTTTAAAATCTGACTTAATGAGCCAAGATTTGAGAGAGAAATGCTCATTTCCTTTATCATAAGATGCACTTAAAATATATATTTTAATATCTGAGAATTGGCATCTTACAAATATAATGCAGTGATTTGTTTTTTCTTAGTGGCTCATAAAATGGTGGTGCATCTTATTATCAATGTCCATTGGGTTGGGAGTGTCAGCTGTTTGTGGGAGATTGGCTTCGGCTAGATCAGATATGGAGACCAGGGAACCTGCATCTTAGCTGTGAAGAGATTAAAGCAGGGAATTCCCTCAGATCGGAGGGAAGACGAAGTATAGGACAAGCAAGGCTCAGCTCCAGGACATGTGGCACGGAGCATGTGTAGGACAGGATCAACATTTGTCCCAGTTATGACCCCTGTGCTGTTACGTGTGACCTCTGAGTCAGACAAGGGGGGAAGAGCCTTTGTTAATCATTGAGGCCAGGACCGAAATATAGTACATCCTGGTGGAGCTCAGAAATTACAGAATAGGACTGAAACATTCAGGGTGCTTTAACACAAAAGAGGTTAGACGTGTTAGATACTTTGGGCAGGGAGTTGGGAGTGTTTATTGCAATCTTTTGTCCCGTTTGCTCACCAAATCCACAATACCAGAGGAGTGCTTTTCCTCCCTGGAAACTGGGAAGCCATGGTTTGGGGACCTACAAGAAAAGGACAGAAGTTAAGGAAAACTATTACCCTGAGATGCAAAGTAGACTAAAAATATCATTTTGTTTAAGAAAGTCTTCCCGTTCAGTAGAGAAAGGTGTTCAAATAACTCTGGAGGTGGGTGCGCAGTGCTGCGGGAGCTCAGGAGGGAGGGAGCGAGAGGCTTAAGGAGAGCCTGGAAGGTGAGACATTAAAGCGGGGGATCTCAGGATGAACAGGGCGCTGGAGGGGGCCTGGAAGCACGTTCCAGGCTACAGAAGTGCCTCCAGAACGCCTGCGCCTCTGTCCTGGCCTCGCCTTTGACTGGCCTGGCTGGGCCTTGTTTTATCTGTCTATGGGGGCGGGGTGGGCTTGTTGGTCCCTGCCTCCGGGTCTCTGGCAACAACTGCCCCTTTATCTGACTTAGAACTCTGAAACAGTTTTTCATTCGCTCCTTTTCTGCCCATTAACTGCTGCCTATTAATTAGTACCGTTGGACTCCCCACCCTCATAATCGCCCTTCACAAACTGTGCCTCCCCTCTGCAGCTTTTGCTAAATATGTGGCTACTCCTTGGTGTAGCTGCCCCTCCCTGAGACTCAATTACAGATCTTGACCGTGTGGACCCCCTGCCCCAGCTGCCCGAGTGGCCATAGCTTGGCCCGATGCTTCATCTTGATTAGCCCCTCACCTCCCCCCACTGTCTTCCCCTTGACACTCCAGGCCTGGCACTGGCTCTTCTCATGCTGTTCCAGACCTTGGAGAAGAACGCTAGGGACCCAGAGGGACTGAGGTGATCTCCTCCCCTGACCCAGTTGGTTCTTCCACCAAAATCCCAGTCATGTTGTTCCAGATCACTCGACCTCATTATAGATCAGAGATCACAGATGTTGATCTCTGCTGCCTCTCGAACCCTCAGCTATGATGATTGCTCCTTTCTTGTTTACTTAGCTGTTGTATGAAATTCCAAATGCTCAAAGCCCTGCTTCTCTTCACCCCTTTACACCCACCCAGCCTCCTTACCCTCATTTCCTGAATCTCCCCCAGACCCGCTGCCGGCCGCCGTCACTCTAGTGCCCCGCTTCTCTGTTCTGAGGCCGTCATTTCTTTTTTGGGTTCGATTCTTAACTCCCCTTTCCACTGGACCCTCCTCTCCCAACCCACTCATATTCACACACTCTCTCTCCTTTGCTCAGACTAAGCCTGGGGTATGGAGAGGAAGCGATCCCTTTTTTACTAATAGCTGGGCTGCATTAGAAACCACAGGGGAGAGAGCCGGACTGGACTCACTGGCGGAGGGAATGCAATGGTGGTAGAATCCGCTACCACTGATTGCGATCTGACTCGGTGCCAGGCGTAGTGTGGGACATGTACACTCCACGTAGTTCTTCCAGCCCTCTTAGGAATAGAACCCATTTTCCAGATGAGGAAAGCGAGGCCCAGGATCCTTAAGCAACTTGTTCAAGTGCACACAGCTATAAGTGCCTGAGCCTGCATTTAAACTCTTTCAACCCTTTCGACCCCTAGTCTGCCTTTATGTAGTCTTTTTTTTTTTTTTAGCCTTGGTGTACAGATCCTTTAGGTCAAAATGATTTTCTTTGGAGAATAGTTCTCTGGATTATCCTCAGTCCGAGAAGCCCAAGTGTGTCCCAGAACCTGGCCCTTTCGTGGGCTCTCCCCCTTCCACAGTGTGGTCCCAAATTAGACCTGTCCTCTTTACATCCCGAGGTAGCAGTGGGGGTGGGAAGCGGAGAGGGGCTTCCTGCCAACCAATGGGGAAGCGACAGCCTAGGCTCTGCGCTGGCATCATCTGCTCCTGCTAAGACAATCATCAACATAAAAGGCTAATTGTATTAATCACCAAGGCACCCGTCAGGAGTCCCCCTCCCTTTGGGGAGAATTATGAATTGCAATTGCAGATGGCTCTGCTGATTGAAGGCAGTGCTCAGCAGGGAGAAGGGCCGGATCAGATTACACACCATTAATTAAAAACTTCCCCTGACAAAAGGGAGGAAGGGAGTGCACACCCGAGGGTCTGCCAGGTTGGGCTCTGCCCCACCCCGTGCTCCTCACCTCCCACCCAAGCCCAGGGCCTGCGACTGTGAAGCCCACTGCCCCTGGCTGGAACAGCTGAGACTGGGCTCCCCGAAGGCCATCCTTTCCCTCATCCAAACAGATGGCAAGCTGTCCTTCTGAAGGGCTGCAGAGAAGGAGAAGCTCACCTTTGGTTACTCATTCCTGTCTAACTTTGGATGCTCTTCAGATTCTAACCTAATTCCTCACTCCTCACAAAGCTTGTCTCCGTGGCTCCAGTCTATTCTGACAGCGCAGCTTCAAACAACCATTTGTGAAAGTAGCCCCCAGCTTTCTCTTCAGGCAATCACTCTTACCCTTTTGGGCCAAAGTTCCTGGGACAGAGGTTACACGGTTGGCTCTGGAGTCGGGGTGGGGACTCGTGTGACTGTGCACCCTCTTCCCAGCTACCCCTGCCAGCAGGCACAGGCTCCTTAGCTGCTGTCATCTGGACTCATTTGGAACTGTAACTCCCAAATTCTCTTGATCAATTACTACTTCCCCTCCCTCCCAGCCACCCAGCCTCAGTCATTCATTCATCAGACTTTTATCGAGCGCCCAGTGTGTGTTCAGCTCTGGGGATGCAGAGATAATTTGTCTAGGAGCTTAAAGGCCTACTGCAGGAGCTCCACCCCCTGCCCTCTTCAACCTTCTAGTTCCTACTTCCTTCCATCCCCTGGCTATAGCTTGTATAAGCCCCCCTGGAAAGCTCTTTTGGAAAATCCTAAGCTGGGAGCTGGGGAGGCCGTAGGGGGCTGTGGTACTGAGCTGGGTGACCTTTCGCAAGTCAATCACATCCTCCATACACACACATGCAAGCCCAGCTGTCCCTGCTCATGAAAGGGCACAAGGAGCCCTGGGCTCTGAGAGATTGTGAAGATGGATGAGTGCGGCCCATCTGAGAGATGTGAATCGTACTCTATGCTGACAGTATTACAGAACACTGAGCACAGCTGCTGTGGCCACGAGTACCAGGGACTCAGTTACTGCCCTAGTCACAGGCTGGCCCTGCCACCCAGCCCTTGGAAGACTTTGGCAGCCCCCCCCCACCCCCCCACCCCAGCTCCTTTGGAGACATCATGAAAGAGGACCTATTTTATGATTTTGGTTGCTGCATCTCAGAATACCATGGTGATGGGCTCCATAGAGATGAGAAGAACTGACTTTTATTGGCTTGCCTCTTCATTCCAGGGTCCCTCCCCCAATAGCCCCCTTCCTTCCTCACCAAGCTCCACGCACGCTCATCCCACACACACAAAGCTCCCAGGTCAGTACACCCAGCAGAGAAGGAGGCGGGGCCCCCGTAATTGGAAGAGATGAAATGAGAAAAACCTACTCTCTCTGCCTCCCTTTCAATCATTTCCCTCTCTCCGTTCTTCCCTCCCATTACCAACAGCAATTGTATTCAAACCCAATAATTACAGTAATAGCAACAATAATCATCATTTATTGGCTTTATTTTTCTAACATTTTAACTTCCAAAAACATTTTCCAATTTCTTCTTTGTTTTCACAGCAGTCTCTGGGGGAGGCTTGTGCCCATTTACCAGCTGGGGAAGCCAGGATCCAGATAGGACCCCAAGTCGTGGGCCGAGTCGATTTATTACCGCCTGTAAATACTAACAAACCAATCGAGACTCCAGTAGTCCTCCAAGGCACTGAACTAAAAATCTTGGTTTCCTGGGTCATTCCTACCATCCTTGGGACTTATTCAACAGCTTTGTCTTGGCGGGGGGCGGGGTGGGGGCAGGAGGGGCCCTGCAGATCTGAGAACGAGGCTAGAGACAGCTTCTGTGGCCCAGGTCGTGGACAAAAGCTGGGCTGGGGCCTTTCTACTTCAGGTTGTTCCTGCGAAGGGGACTGCGGTGTGGCGGACAGGCTAATACCCAGAAGAGCTTGCCCTGGAAAAGGCCCGTCTAGCTCGAACCTTCCTTGCCTGTGAGCCTGCCCCTCTGCTAACCCGGGAAAAGCCTCCTCTCTGTGCCAGCTCTTCCTGAGCATTTGTGGGAGTGCGGAGTGACGGTCTGTCAGGAGGTTAATTTCTGTCCTCAGGAAGACCCCAGTCTGAGGGGGAAGCCGTAGACCGCAAAACCACACCCAAGAGCAGAGACACCCTCCCGAGGAACTCCAAGTCTTTCGGGGAGCCCGGTCTCTCCTCCCCAAGGGTGGGGTGAGAAGTTGGGGTTCCTTGAGATCCCTTTAGCCCTCAGTCTCTAAGCAGACTGGCTGTCTGGGCTCTAATTCCTTTTTTTCCCCAGACGTGGGGATCTGGAGTCCAGATGGACGAGAGAAGAGGAGGGTAACCATGAAGCCCCCTTCCTTCCTCTGCTCTGTCCCATTAAGAGATGGAGAAGGAGGAAACTGAGCAGATCCACTCCACACATTCTATCTAGAAATGTGATGCCTGGGAGAGGGATTGGCATCCTCTGCCCACCCCGTTAGGACAAGAGACCAAGCCTCCAACACACCTTTAACCACCTCCCCTGCCCCTCAGAAAACCTGAAATTCGGTCGTGTTGGCATGCTGCTCATTTACAGAGCTCTTCTCAGAAGCCTGAGGGCAGGGGCCAAGCTCTATGCTGTCTGACGCACACTGTCCATTTTGGTGTCCCCTGGACTGGGATTCCTTTTCCTGGGGCTCCATCCCCACCACTTTCTCCATCTCCGTGGTGCCTGCGAGGATGGCTAGTCGCTGGGCCAGGGTCTTGGTATCAGGGAACAGGATAAAGTTGTAGATCAGCGAAGCCAGAACAGCCCCTGTCAGGGGTCCCACCCAGAAAATCTGAGGAGGCAGAGAAAAGTAGGGACCCGGTTTGTGAGCTATCAGGATCACGGGGTGGCTTTGGGACGCCTGCCGACTCCCCCAGTGTTGACTTGGTCTCCTAGGAACCCTTGAGCCATCTAAAAGGCGGCAAGTTTGAGAAGCACCAGTCCTGCCCCGCCCGCCCCCCACCCCCAGAGTCCCAGCAGGCGAGGGGATCTTGCCTCCCACGGGGTGATGCCTTCTCCTCATTACTCCCCTCCCTCCTCTCACCTCCCCTGTACCAGCCGGGAGCCCTGCTAGTACTGTTCCTGTCTTTGCTGGTGTGTGTGTTTCTTTGTCTTTTTCTTTACCAAAGTTTGGAAACTGGTCCAGCTAGAGAAAGTGACTAAGGAAAGAGCCAGGACTTGAGGCCTGGGCTGTGGTTCCTGCCCTGGCCCATTTCTTGCCCCTGGGCACCTGGGCTATTGACGCTGCAAAGAGAGGAAGGACGAGCCAGGACACCTGCCCCGGTCTCCTGAGTTTAGGGAAACCTCCACTGGGGATCAAGATGGTCTGTGGCAGGGAGAGCTGTCTGCCTGCTGCTGGTGAACGCCACAAGTCCCTACTGCCCCTACTCGGGCCCTCTCCCCTCCCACAGCTGCCAGCAGAGGGTCTCACCCAGTGGACTTCGAACTTCCCAACGATGACAGCAGGACCAAAGGAGCGGGCTGGGTTCATGGAACAGCCAGTGAAGTAGATCTGGGAAGTGATTGCGGGTTCAGGGTGTGAAGAGGCTTAAGGCGGGCCTGGGTGGGGACAGTCCCCTCTGTCTTGGTTCAGAGCCCCAGTTCCAGCCTTGGCCCCTGCAGCACCATACCCTGGGCCTGGAGTGTGGGGCAGAGCCCGGGCCCCAAGGTGTGAGGGCCTCAGGGAGAGACACTTCCTGGCCTTCGGGGCCCCTGCAGCCCCCCTAGGGAGGAAGCAGTGTGTGCATATGCATGGCATCCCTTTTGACCCCTTACCCCAATGAGGTGGCCCAGCGCCACAGAGATCCCAATCATGATGGCCGGGGAACCGGATGTCAGACGGCTGTCCGTGGAAGCAAAGACACAAAGCACCAGCTGCAGGGTGAGCACCAGCTCCACTGCCACCGCCTGGCCGGTTGAGATGCTGCTCCGGATCTGAGTGAGAAGGTCACACTGGAGTCCACGGGCTTTCTGCCAAGGGATGGTGACCCCCTGGCCTCATTTCCTCGCTGTAAGGGGGTGACACCTCACCACTGCCAGTTCCAGGACTTAAGAAGAACTGTGCAGTGGGGTTCGGGTCAGCCCCAGACACCCGCTCCTGGCAGTAGGGTCACCCTTCCCTCCCCAAAGGTTGGTTGGGGCCAGTGATTTGGAGGGAGTGGCAGGGGCTTAGGACGGGTGGGAACAGGGGGCTGCAGAGATGCTGGGGTGCATGTTTGCAAGCTGACTTGGGGGAGACCTGGGTGGGAGTGGAAGGAAGAGATGTGGGGAAGTAGGTAGAACATAGATGAGACGGGGACTCTGGGGGCTGGTGGTGAAACGGGTCTTAGGGATCTGGGGAGGGAGGAACATGGGAAAGCAGAGGAGCAGGGAACATGGGGAGCCCTGGGGAGGAAGACGAAGAGCATGCGGGGTCCCTGTCACCACCCACAGCCCCAGCCCTCCCTGGCTACCCCACCCCTTAAATGCCTGGTCCTGCTCCGATTCCTGCCCCTTAGGGTGGCTCGTCCCATCTGTTCTTTGAACCACAGTCCCACTCCTCTGCCTGCACTAAAGCCACACACAGTCTGATTCCCCTGGGTCCCGGGGCCCAGCGCAGAGCAGGCATGAAGCAGGTGTGCACGCCCCCGGTCGCTCTCCTCCCGCCTGGCCCACCACACTTACCACCTGTTTAGACACCTCCCTTCTGGCCCTGCCAGGTACCCCTCCCAGCACCTACCTCATTGACCCCAAGGGTCTCTCGGATGTCCCCTGGCGTGACCCTGTAAAGCAGACCAGCCCCCACAATGGCCCCTGTCAGCTGGGCAGCCACATAGGCCACAGCACGGGGCAGAGAGATTTGGGAGCCCACAAGGTAAGCTAATGTCACCGCGGGGTTGACATGGGCCCCGCTGGACTTCCAGGTGACCTGCACAACCATGGCCGTGGCCAGGTTGAAGGTGATGGCGATCTGCAGCACAGAGGGAATTGCCGAGGACCAGCGCAAAGCTGAACCCACGCCAAAGAACACATACAGCCCTGTGGCCAGGAACTCGGCAAACAGCGCCTTGGTGATGGCCATCCAGAGCAGGTGCGCCAGCATCCTGGCCAAGCTGTGCCCTTCTGGCTCCATCGTGTCTAGGTCCTGGTGTCTCGGCTGCTGTCTCCTCTGGCCTCCTGCCTGCGGCCTGCTCTGACCGCCTCGCTGTGTAGAGGCTTCGCGGGCTGCCACCTGCAGCCCCTCTGCTGCACTGCGGCCTCAGGGCTGTGCTGGTCAGACTGACGGGGCTGGGGCTGACGGGGTTATGTGTGCCCGGGTGAGTGGAAAGTTTGGAGGTGGCATGAAGGGTGGCGCTTGCCTTCTCCACCCTGATCTCACCTGACAGTCAGGGGAGGGGGCGGTCTCAGGGCGCTGAATTGGAACCTCGCAGGAGATTTCCAAGCTGTACAGGCTTTGCTGTGCTGCGGGCCCAGCCTGAGGGCCGCAGGTGCAAGAAGAGCTGCGGGCGTGGGATCCCAGAGTGCTCACATCCCCGATGTCAGCTTAGACGGAGCAAGATCACTCCGACACCCAAGTCCAAGGCCTGCTTCAGAGGGTCCTGTGCATTCTGGCGAACTAGGTGGGGTGCCCTGTTCTCCTGGCCCCTTGGCCTGTAGCCACTACCTCCAGAAGACCTCACTATCTGTGCCCCCTAAACCCAGATGTGAAATGAGGCTCTCTTCCCCATTCCCACCTAAAACCCCACTCGCAGAAAGGAGATGTGAATAGAGTTAGTAAGGACGTGGGCCTGTGAGGGTACAGATGGAAGACAGGCTTATTCCACAGCTAATCGGGACAGACGGCAGACATGCTGCCGTGCACCCACTCTGTCTCTTTCTGCTCCCCTCACTCTTCTTCTTGGCCTCGGCCCCTTTCCCCTACATTCTCTGCTCTCCTTCCCAGGAGCCAAAACAATTCCTTGAAAGCCTCACGCAGGGCAGCTGAGCCATTTTTGCAGCACTGCCGCCCTAGGCTCTGCCCTTTTACCCCCAGCGGCATATCCAGGTATTTACCCAAACAAAGGTATTCTCTCCCTAAGAAGAATCTGCTGAGCTGTTAAAGTAATACAGTCTTCACCCCGTACCCACATCTGCGGGCCAGGACCTCAGCCCTGGCCATATCTGCCTGCCCAGTGGATGTCCGCTGGTGGTCTTCAGGTCTCTCAAATGCAACCTGCTTAAGATGAGATCTTCCTCTCCCATCCCCCCAGACGTCCTCCTGTTTCCCCCAGCTCAGCTGGGGGCACCTGGGAAGCATCTCTGACCCTTCTCGCGCCTCCTGCCCCATCCACTAAAGGCATCAAGTCCTGCTGATTTTCAGTCATAAATATTTCTTGACTGTGCTCTCTTCTTGCCACCCCTGCTGCCCTGCAGCCTTTAACCATTCTCTCTCTCTGCTCCCTTGCTCTGCTCCAATCAATTACCCACACTGCAGCCCAAGTGATCTTTCTAAAATGCAAATCTGATCCTGCTGCTTCTCTGCTAAAATCCCTTCAAAGCCTCTGTCCCCTCTGTAAGCCCGTGCGTGACCCCCAGGCCCCCTAGGATCCCGCTCCTCCTACCTCGCCTCTCCCCACTGCTTGCCCTGCTCTTTACCCTCTGGCCTCGCCAAATGGCCAGTGGTTCTGGAACACTCCAAGCTGATCTCTCGTTGGAGAGCCCTTCCCACTTCCTTTGTGTGGGTAACTCCCTAACCCAGCCCTAAGTCTCAGCTTCAATGTCATCTCCTCCTTTCCTGGGTGAGGTCCTATGGGTGCTCCCACCACACCTGGGCATTTTCGTGCACTACTGTCATCACAGGGCATTGGCATGGTGCTAATGTGTCTCCCCAGTGACACGGTGAACCCCTAACGGGGCAGGAGACAAGCTTTGCTCATCCCCACATGGAGTGTCTTACACACAGATTGGTCATAGTAAGTGCTCAATGAATAATAGTCAAATGAATGAATGAGTGAATAAAAGTTTCTTGAGCTCCTGGAGGCAGGTGCCTTTCATATCCGCTTCCTTCCAGCTGGCTAGTCTCATGGTCTTATGCCACCGTCACCTGGGACTGGGCCCTCTGCAATCTGCCAGTGAAACAGCCCAGCTCCGACCGCGGGCTCTGCCCACCCAGCCTCCCCCGCCACAGTCACAGTCAGAGCCCTCCTCCATTCCCTTTCTGTTCTCCCAGCCACCCTGGCTTCACCCTATTTTCTCCAGCCGGATGCCCTCGCCTCAGCGCCCCACTGTCCTAGCTCCCTTTTCTCTCGCGCGACCCCCTACACCTGCATCTCTCCATTCTCATTCTCCTCACACCCCTCTGCCCGCCATCTGCGCCGCTGAGCCCTGCTGGAGACACTCGCCAGCCATGACAAATCCATGGTCTGTGGCCTCAGCAGGGGTCACAGCTCTTCGGCAGTCCTCAGACCATGCCCAGGCAGCTCTCTCCCCACTCTTCTAGGGCCTCCTTCAAACCTTCCCCATTCTCTTCAAGGACCCCACTCTCTCTGGCGTGCTTCCAAGTTGCCTCCTGTCCCACCCAGAAAGCCAGGCTAGCAGGCAATACTTTTCCCCAGCCACAAACTCCCCGGTGGCTGCCCCGCGCCCCCACCAGCTTCCCTGCACTCCTGAAGAAGAGGCAGCCCTTCTGCGTTGAATCAGGGACCCCTCCCAGAGCTCGTGACCATTCCCAGTCTCATCTGTGGTTCGCGCTTCTCGCTCTCTTGGCTTCTTCCTAACGTGCCTGATAATCTCAGAATAGTGGAGAGACCACGAATTTGGAATGCCTTTCATCTTCGTCTCTCTTTTAAGATGTTGTTCAAGTCCAATTCCTCTGTGAAGCCCGCCCCGATTTCCCCTTCCAGCAGAATCAGGGCAGGCTGCGTGGAGAAGTTGGGCTTGAGCAAAGCCAGCGGCTGCTTCTGGCTTCAGCCTCCTCGTGCCTCCACTCTCCCTGGCTTGCTTCCAAGTTGCCTCCTGTCCCACCCAGAAAGCCAAGCTAGCTTTCCACAGAAAACCCCCACAAAGCGCTGTGGTTTCCTGGCTTAGAGGATTCTTTCAATAAATGCCCGAGGAAGGGAGGAATGGGCAGTGTGGGCGACATGCCTCCCTGCCACGGTGGCTTCCCTGCCCAAGGGCTGTTCCAAGGAACCACAAGGGCATCTCCTTCCTTCCCCTTGGGCAGGGCCATAGAGGAATTGGAGACAGGCACTTACCGGCTTCTGCAGCTTGCCTAGCTTCCGTTTCTTTACCTGTCTACCAGGCACCAAACAGTAGGAAAGCCTGTCTGTCGAGACCCTTGATAAGACGATACAAGTGAAAGCATTTGAACACTGCCGTGTACACTGCGCCCCGACCAGCGCTTAACTTCTGTGACTTCACTTCCCCCCTTGTAAAATGGAGATTCGAATTCCCGCCTCTCCATGGGTCTTTGGGAGTAAAGGTGCTAATACCTAGGAGAGCGTCTCTGCGTCAGAAAATGTTGGTTATTAGAATGGCCACCCCCGTCCCCTCTCCAAGGAGGCAGCTGTGACAATGGGGCTGAGGTGGGACGGGTCCTGGTAGCTGTGGCAGCTCCAGGACAAGTAGCACCTGGGTCCCCTGCTCTGGACCCTGGAGGCGGAGAGCATTAAGTGCAGTGGCAGCCCTTGCTTCCAGCTGGACAAGAACAGGGACTCCTGGGGCCCTGCCTGTCCTGGGACAAGGTTCTTTATCCCCCGAGGTCAGCTGGGCATCGGCCGGGGCTTGCACCAGTTCCAGCCAGCACCTTGCCCATTCCAGCCAGTCTGGGGCTCGTGCGCCACGGTTTGAGGTCACTCATGCTCACAGGACTTTTGTTAAGGCCCTACCCGTGGCTGCTTACAGTGGCCTGTCAGGTGGCTGTGTGCTCTTAACCTCCCAGAGGCCTGTGTCTGGGCTCCCCAGACTGCTGGGGTGGGCGCCTCCATGGGAAGGTGTGTGTGTGCATGCACACATACGTACTCGCTTGAGTGTACAAGGGGCAAAGTGAGCTCTGACTGAGGACCGGGGGCTTGGGGGAAATGAGCGGGGGGCGGGGATCAAGAAGGAGAAAGATATGGGGAGAGAAGAGAAGGGACATTAAACACATGACAGGAAGGGAAGACTCCAAGCTAGCTTCCCCCGCATTATCTCACCAATCCCCACAAAATGTGACAGGTAGGGAGCCTGATCTCCTCATCTGAACCCAACAGAGGAGGAAATTGAGTCAGGGAGGGGCTAAGAGAGCCTACACTCCCAAATACCCTCCTGGCCATCCGTCTAGTCAGCCAACTTCTGTCCATTCTCTGTCTTCATCCCAGTCCTCTCCCATCTCTCTATCATGTCACCATGTCCACCTTCCTCCCTGGTGAAAATTGTCAGCCCCTGGACAGAGGGGCAGTGGGAGGAGGAGGAAGCCTCTTAGAGGAGAATCAAGGTTTTCCTTCTTGGATTCCATCTCCAGGTGGAGTAGAGGGTCAGAGGGGTGACTGAGCATTTGTGCTTGGATGTGGCACACACGTACCTCTCCAAGAACACATGGAATACAGGTCCGGAGCGGCCCAGTGAGAGAGAATTGGCGGAGGGTTGACGTGGCTGCTACACGCACTGAGGGAGCAACCCATGCGGAGAAGACGCAACCCTCGGTGCAACTGAAAGGCCGGTGTGGATGTGCGGGACTGGGGTGCATGCTCCTGTGTGTTCAGGTCTTGGTGAGCCCAGACCTAGCCGCGCTTGGAGGGTCAACCACCGCGGAGCACAGCGCCCCCTGATGGTCCACCGCTGGACCGCCGCAACTTGTCTGTCCAAAGCCCTAGTTGGACCCCAGCCTTCCGCTGGGCCAGGAATTCCCTTGGACGGGGTGCCCACCCACCCCTGAGAGTCCGTCCTCCACAGGCCCACCTGTCAGAGAAAGGAACACAAGTTGCTGGGTTGAGGGGAGAGGCCAGCCTCCCAGTCATGGCTGTGCCTGCCCCTGTCTTGTGGAGACTGAGTGGGAAAAGGATCCCTCTTTGGTATCTTGTCTCACATAGTAGGTTAGGGATAAACTGAGAGTAACTGCTTCCTGGGGGCCCAGAGTGCCCAGGCCTGAGAAACTCCCCGCGTCCTCCACTCCGCCCACCCCTCTCCACTCCCCCACGCCCCATCAAGCTGGAGCCGAGGCCCAGGATTTGTGCGGAGAAACGCATCGGTTTGCATTCGGTGGACGAGGTCTCCCCCTGCTGGTAAGAACTGGCACTTGCGGCCCCGTCCGGGTAGGGGCCGGAGCTGGTGGGTGGGCGATGGTTCCGCTCCCCAGGTTCTCAGACACAACCTACCTTTCGGTGTTAACTGCACGCTGATGGAGGCAGGCCGGGCAGCGCAGGCGGTTGCAACGCCCACGCACTGATACTAGGCTCAAGTGTGAAGAAGGGCTGGGGACTCTGCTGCCCTCGCCGCCAGCCCCTGGGAATGATCCTTGCCAGCAGAGTGTATAGACTCTCCCAACCTCTTCTCCGTCCACCTCCTGACCACCCCCCACCCCCACCCCCCGCGTCCCCCGACGCCTCCTCTCCTGAGACAAAACTTAAGACTTCGGGGGAGGTTCCCACACAAGAGAAAAACTGCAGCTCAGGTTCAAGAGCTCTCAGGAGAGCAGAGGCCCAGAACTAGGGTGTGACCGGGGTCCCAAATGTGCACAGGCTCGCCCCTTCCTCCCTCCCTCCCTTCCTTCCTTTTTTTATGTTTTTTAAAGATTTTATTTATTTTCAGAGAGAGGGGAAGGGAGGTAGAAAAAGAGGGAAACGTTGCCTCTCGCATGCCCCCAACTGCGGAACTGGCCCCCAACCGGGAATCAAACCGGCAACGTTTCAGTTCACAGGCCGCCACTCAACCTGCCGAGCCACGCTGGCCAGGGAGCTGGCTTCTTTTCACACTTGTTTATTGAGCACTCGCTCTGAAGTGCCTGATCCTGTTTGCACAAGGGTTTTATTTCCCATTGTCTGATTTTATCCTCACAACTGCCCATGAGTATAAGTAGCCCCACTTTACAGATGAGGTAACTAAAACTCAGAGAGCTTCTGTTACCCAGAGTTGCACATCAAGACTTGGACCCCCAGCCAGACTCCTTAACTATGGTGCAGCGCTGCGTACTGAGCTTCTCATCTGCATTCCACCCTTTCCCCCACTGACAGGTCCTAGGAATCTCACTGCCTCATTTCACCTGATCCCCGCAACAACCCTGTGAGGGAAGCAGCTTTCATCCTCATTTTACGGCTTATGAGATGGAGGCTTGGTGAGTTAAGGAGGTTTCCTAAGGCGTGTCAGTGGCCAGAGGACAAGAGCCGGTGAGGGCAGAGCTGGGGGCTGAGAGCGGAAGACAGTGGGGAGGCTGGCCTGCGAGGCAGGGAAGACCAGAAAAGAGCTGGGCCAGGTGCAGCTTCCGGTGGAGGGGGGGCGGCTGGCAGGGGGACTGCTGCTCTTGCTGAACACAGGCTCCCAACATGGCTCCTTTCTGAAATATTGAGGTGCAGAGAGGGAGTCCAGGGCTGTGCCGCTTCCGCTGTGACACACCTGGCTGGTCAGCCCCTTGGCATCTCAAGGGGCTGGAGGGCTGTTCACTTCTCCACCCTGCCTGGCACACCCTCCTCAAGTGACAGAGACTTGACATAGCTGAGGCAGGAGGGGTGTGCCAGTGGGAGACTAATTGAAGAAGATGCCTCCTGCTCTGCGCCCACCGCCTCCTGCTGACCTCTAAGCTCTATTTCTATATTTGGCCTCCTCTCTCCCTCCCCACCCCTTAGCTTGCTCTTCCCACCCCCCCCATCTGACTCTGGGCCTCCCCTGGCCTGCGCTTCCCTGTCTTTCCACAGAGGACTGAGAAGCCCATAGGGCAGGGAGTGGGATGACGACGAGGAGAGGCGACGAGCCAGAGTGTCCCAAGGAAAGGCTTCTGGGGAGAGATGCGGCAGGACATGAACATCAGTGGTTTATTGGGAAGCCCCCCTTCCAAACACCAGCAGCCCTAACCCCTGCATGGGTAAGCAGAAATAAATAAGGCAGCATTTAATGAACCAGTCTGTCTCCCTCCTAAGGAGCTCTGGGGAGGGTCGGCCTCTGCCATCCTAGGGGCTGGGGTCCCTCTGGCTCTTGAGGAGGGGCTGGGGCAAGTTGGGGGGGTGAAGAATGCAGAGCACCCCTTCCTGGCCTGCCCCTGGGGCAGCCTGGGAGCTTGGTGCTGTGTTCACAATCTCTGAAATCTGACCTCATGGCAGCAGCCCGCCCTGTCCCAGAAAGACCCTCTTCCCCATCACACCCTAGCCCCCGGCCCCCACCCCAAGAATCCCCTCACGGGTTCCTGTTCCCATCTCTGACAGCAGCCTGGGGAGCCGGCTGTGGGGAAAGGAAGCGTCGCCGTTGCGTTTTTTATTCCCCTATAGCTCGGGGGCTGAGGGACTGCTCCCTGTCTGACGCTGGTCAGTGGGCAGTCAGCTCTATGGTCTTCTTCCGCTCCTCCCAGTCCTCCTCAGGCTCGTACGTGCCCTTGATGACGGCCACACGCTCACTCAGGCTCAGGCAGTTGGGGAAGAGCAGGTAGAAGTAGAGGATGGCAGCCACCGCAGCCCCCACAATGGGCCCCACCCAGAAAACCTGGTGGAGACAGGACAACATCAGGGGCTGAGCCCCAGGCCTCAGAACCAACCCAGCCCTCCAGGGGACAGACTCATGGGCCCTCAGAGGAGATGGGCATATGACTTCCAGATCTCTCCAGAAGGAAAGACTTCCGCCCACCTTAGGGACAGATATACTGACACCCTACTCCCCGGTAACAGGGACATAGACCACAGACACCCACATCCTTAAAAGAGACAGATCTCCAGAGGGCCAGGGCCCCTCCAACCCCACCCTAAAGACAGACACATGAACCTTCAGAGGGAACAGATATAATGGGTCCTCAGAGAGACGAACAAAACTCCTCTCCCTTCCACATGGGGCTGGAGACAAACTCTGGAGGGAGACCATGCACTCTCAAAGGAAGTTTCAGGTTGTCCAGAGGGACAGACCGACAGGAAGGAAGACTATCCCAACCTTTCAACAGGGGCGGATAAATAAAACATCAGGGAGGACAGCCACATAGACTCTCAGAGGGACAGAAAAAATCCTCAGAGGAGATCAGCCTGGAGGTAGAGAACCCCTTCCTTTACCGAGAGGGACAGACACACCGAGTCCCCCCCAGACCTTCCAGCCAGGGACTACTTGTCCACGGCGGCTCGGGCCAGCTCTCTGGCTGCATCCTGCTCCCTGCTGTGTCCCCTTCTCTCCCCAGCCACTGCTCCTCAGGCCCACCCTCAAACTCTGGGCCCACAAAACTCAGGAAGTCCAGGCAGCCAAAGCTGAGTGTCCGGATCCTCACTGCCAGGGATCCAGGGGAGGCCCAGGCTCACCCAGTGCGCAGTGCAGAACCGCTTGATGACCACGGCGGGCCCGAAGGAGCGGGCTGGGTTCATGGAGCAGCCGGTGAAAGGGATCTGGACAGAGAGAGGGAAGCAGTGAGGAAGGCAAAGTATATATCTACTCCCACAGGACACTCTAACTCGCTCGGGGTCACCCACCAGTTCAGGGGCTCAGTCAGATCTCCAGCTCAGGCCCCCCAATTCCTAGGCTGGTGACCTCTCCCTCCGCAGGCTCCTATGCACCCCTCCTCTCTTCTCTGTCCTGAGCTTAGGTTTGGTTTCCTGCCCCCACTCTAACTCCCATCTTTCTGAAGGCTAGAGGAGGTTTAGGGGGGCTCTCAAGTCTGGGACAGAGCGCGGCAGCCCTGCTCCAGGCCCAGGCTGCAGGGCTCCCAGGTCTGGAGAGGTATTGCCCTCAGCCTCTATTATTTGCCCTGAGGAACTCTCCACAGCCACAGCCACGTGGCAGCTCCGCTCACCCCCACAAGGTGGCCCAGTGTGACGGACAGGCCAATGGATAAGGCCGGACACCCCACAGGGCTGGTGCGGCGGGAGTCAGTCGAGGAGAAGATGCAGAGTGCCAGCTGGAAGGTCAGAATCATCTCCACCACCACAGCCTGGCCCGACGTCGTGCTTTTGCTGAGCTGCAAGGGGAGGGTGGTTTAGGACCCCAGCCCTCTCTTGTGGCTCTATGGCCAGGGGCTTGGGGAAATGGGCTTAGCACCTACAAGGACACCCACAGCCGAGTGCACTTCAAGTCACGGAGGTCATCTGCCAAAGAGACTGCATACTTCACAATGCATGCAAAGCTTGGAGTACAGGCCTGTGGCCAAAGGGTGGTGTGAGGGGAGCTTTTCCTGGACACAGTCCTGTCAACAGTTCTGCCCAGTCCCCAACCCCCACAAGCTGGCATTTACCCTCCCTCTTGCGGGCAGTTGCCCAGTTTGTCTACTGCACCCTCAGCCCACCTCCCGCCCGTGCCTGACCCGCTGCCAGTGCCAACCTCAAACCCGTCTCTCCAGTGCAGCTGACTCACGGCTTGACAATGGCCGAGAAAATCCTCCTCTGTGTTTGATTAATGAACCCAGTTTGCATGGGACATGGGGGCTGAATCTGGGGCTGTGGGAGGGGGAGGCAGCAGGAGGCCAGGAGCAGGAACAAAATTACGGGTTCGCATGTGTGGACTCTAAATGGGATCCCTTGACACCTGCTGTGGTAGGGGATGGCCATCTCCATGTAATGGCTGAGAAAAATGAGACCCAGAGAGGCCAGGGTCAGCGGAAGCCAAGATTACAACCCACCTCTCTCTAATGGTTCCGCGGCCCTTCACTGAGGGACACACAAGAGCCACGAGGGGCCCAAGAGGAAGGCAGAACTCAGGGGTGAGAGAGGAGAAGATGCAGAAGTTTCCAGCAAGAAAGGAGGGGCAGTCGGCACCAGGGGAGAGGCCAGAAAGGGGCAGCAGGAAGGGAGCAGGCAGAGGAGGTGGGCGTGAAGGACCCACGGCAGCCTGGGGATTATTTTACTGGCCTAGGGAGGCTGTCAACTTCCCTGCAAGGGTGTGTGCTGGCCCACTCAGTGGCACCTATTATTGAAGCGGGGAATGGGGGTCTGGTCCCGATCCCATCCCAGGGCCTCTGCCGCACCCCCCATCCCCATAGGCACTCACCTCGTTCACTCCCAGACTGGCATTGTCTGGTGCCACCACAAGAAGGATGCCTGCGCCAGCAATGGCTCCCACAAGCTGGGCCACCACGTAGAAGACAGCCCGGAGCAGGGAGATCTGGTTGCCCACTAAGAGGGCCAATGTGATGGCAGGGTTGATGTGGCCGCCGCTCACGGGCCCCAGGGCCTGGACCAGGGTGCCTATGGCCAGGCCAAAGGCCAGCGAGACCTGAAGCATGGTGGGCATCGATGTCGGCCACTGGAGGGCCGAGCCGAGACCGAAGAAGACGAAGATGAGGGTGGCCAGGAACTCGGTGAACACGGCCTTGACAAAGGCCACGGAGCACACCTCCTTCTTCATGGTGGCCGTAGGGATCGAGCTGGCTGAGCGGGCAGAGCGGTAGCAGGGGGCGCCCGTCGGGGGGGCGGCGGCGCTGTTGGAGGTGGGGGACTGGCTCCTTAGGGCGGCGCGCTCTCCGGGGCCCTCAGCGCACCTAGAGGCCTGGCCCGGGCCCCGCAGGGGCGCGCTATATAGAGGGCGGGCGCCCCTCAGCGGGGCCAGTGCGGGGGGGCAGTGGGCGGCTCCCGCGCTGCGGAGCCAGCACTTCGCGCAGGGAGGGAACTTTGCGGCCGCCCCGGGCCCGACACTGCCCCGGGCCCCGCGAGCTCTCCCGCAGGGGCAGCGTGCGACCTGTCCGGGCCACACGACCCAGGAGGCGGTGCATACGGGCCCCGCGGCCGGCGACCTGTGCATGGTGCGCTCCAGGCGGCTTCCACGCTCAACTCCGCGCGGTTTGTCCGAGGCTCCCGGGGAGACTTTACTTGGGCCGGGCCGAGCCGGAGTCGCCGGTGCTACCGACCTCTGGCTAGCTGACTTCGCCGAGCTTTTATCTCCGGCCATGGTCTTCTCCTTTTCTTCTCTTCGGGCCCCGGGTCCAGCCCCTCCCTTTTCTCTTGCGACCCGGGCATCCCTTATCCAGCCTCACCTCCGGCGTCGTCGGAGCGATGCGATTCCTTGAGGATCAGCTCCACTCAGCTCCCTGCCGCCCGGTGGCGGGGGCGGGCGGCCGGCCTGGGCGGTCCGGCCGTCGTCGGCCTCTCCCTGGCCCGGGGCAAGCGGGCCCCCGGGGTTGCAGTGGGGGTGTTTTGGGAAAAGCGGCACCGTGCCAGCCTGCCCTGCGCCTGGTCATTCTGGACGCCCAGCAGCGGCCGTGCAGCCCTGGGGGGAGGCAGTGGACCCCAGGAGGCGCCCTCTGCTTGGCAACCGTCCCAGCCCCTCCAGCGCGGCCCTCTTGGGGACCACGGCGCACCCCCTAGGGAGGTGAGGGCCGCGAGTTCACTTTGTTCTTGGGACCGGAGAGGTCATGGCCAGGTTCGGTTTTGTTTTGGGTCAGGGAAGAGGCTCTAGGACTGAGGGGGCTTCCTGGGGTGCCGGGAGAGAGCAAGGCACCCCTGACCTCCCATGGCAAGTCTTGGCCTCTCCCACCTTCCTTTCGGAAGCCCCTCACTCTAGATCTTAGGTTTTCCTTCTACTCCACCTTCGGCTCTCACACCCTTCTCTCAGTCTCTTCAGTCTCCCAGTCCTTCACACTCTCAGCCTTGATTCCTCTCCCTCTAGCGTGTCTCTGCCTCTCCTCTGGCTTCTTCCCACAGTCTGTCTCTCTAGGCCCTGTCTCTTTTGTTCAGATATTTTGTCTTCTCTCCCTCTCTCTCTCTTTCTCTCTCTCTCTCCCCCCACCCCTTCTCATCTCAGTCTCTCTCTTTCTCTTTCCCTTAGGCTCTCCCTCTCCCTCTCCCTCTCCTTTCCATTTCTGGGTCTTTCCTTCCTTTCACAGCCCTCGCCTTAGTCTCTCTGTCTCAGTCTCTGTATCCTGTTTCACCTTTCCTCTGCCTCTTAATGTCTGGGACTTGTTTGTTTGTTTCCGTCTGTCTCTACCTCATTTCCCTGTCTGTCTCTCTTACATGGAATCCTTTTCAGTGTCCCCAAAGTCAGGTCCTCCCATCCCTGGATTGGGGGTGACACTTTCTTCCAGTTCCCTGCCTCCCCTCCTCCTGTCCTTGCCCCCTCTGTCTCTGAGCTTCCAGTTGCTACCCACCACTCCTCCCCCCTCCCTCATCTTAGTTGCGGGTTAGGCATGTGGGGAATGAGGCTGGAGGGCCCTCCAGGGCTTGGAGGAGGGGCAGGGAATTGCCCTCAGGATCTCAGGAGAGGAGCCACACTAAAGATCCCCCCACCCCCACCCCACCACACTCAGCACAGAGAAAGGCTCAGTAAAGTTTCCTCATGTTGTAACTATAATTTTTTTTTTTAAACCCTGAAGGCTCTGTGTGGAGCTAAAGTGGAGGGTGTGGCAGAGGGAAGAACAGGTGCTCCTCTCTCAGTCTGTCGGGGGACAAGGGGAGGGGCCAGAGGAAAGCCAAGGACCTAGAGGAGTGGGCTCTGGGCTCGGGGGCAGCTAAGAGGCCAAAGAAAACAGGGACGGAAGAAACCCTGCTATTGTTCTTCCTCTGTTCAGTGTTTCCTGCTGGAGCAGCTCCTCCCCCACGTCTCCCTTCTTAAGTCAGGTCCGCCTGTCCTTTCTGCCACGGGCGGGTCCTGGGGCCCTGCTCCCGGCAGAGTGTGGCATGAACTTGCCTCCAGTCTTCTTTCCCCTTCCCTCTTCTTTCTTAACTTTTCTCTCTGGGTGCTATCTTCACGAATCCTCAGGCCTCAGACTCCATCGTCTTGGAGTGGGAAGGACTATGGTGCTCACGGGAGGCTGGGCCCCGAGAGGAAGCACCCACTTGAGGGTTTCGACCCAATCCTTTACATCTAACTAAGGCCTTTGGCCCCCACTGTGTGATCTGATTCTGAGCTACCTGTGAGGAACACAGGCTCAGAGGTCCAGGGTCGCCCAGTGACCTGAAATGGGACCCACAAGGTCACTCAAAATGGGCCTGGTATGGCTGAAGAAGGAGACCCAGTTTGTCAAGATTGCCGAGACAGGACAGTTGATTTCCCAGGCCTGTGCTTGAAGCCCTTCCATCCCTTCCAACTCTCTACCAGGGTCACTCTGTCCCCGGGTTGTCACAAGAGGCTACTGGAGCTCTTATGTCCGAGAACTGTGTTTTACCCTGAGCTCTTGGGCCCTGCCCTGCCAACTCCACAGGAAGGCTTCCCTGGCACCTTTCTGGGCTGAGAGATGGGCCTCCCCATCGGTGGCAGGAAGAGTTAGAACCTGTCGGGGAGGGCTCCTTCCGTCCTTTCCTGACCTAGGGACCCCTGTATTCCCTGGCAGGCCTGAGAGTAGAAATGTCACGGTAATTGGCAAGAGGTGAGGCCTCCCGGGCTCCACATATCCCCACTGTTGGGGAATAGTCATTCATTCATTCCACAAAGAGTTATTGAGCACTTATGTGCCAGACACTGTTCTACGCACTGGGGATATAGCTGTGAGCTAGCAGACAACATCTTTGCCTTGTGGAGCTAATATTCTAATAAAAGGAGACAGACAACAAGTAATGGACATATGTAGATTATACAGGACAATAGAATCTGGTAAGTGCTGTGAAAAAATAGGATATGTGCTGGGATAGGAGTGGAGTTTCTCTGAAATTTTAAAAGGGTGTCAGTGTAGGTCTTAATGAGAGGGTGACATCTGAGCAAAGACTTGAAAGAGGAGAGGCAGAGAACCATGCATACATCTTGGGGAAGAACATTCCAGGCATAGGGAGATGCCGGTGGTGCTGGAGCAGAGGGAGCAAGGGAGAGCTTAAGGAGATGAGGGCAGAGGTGGTGGAGGTGGGCAGACCTGTGCGTCACCAAAAGGGCTGCAGGCTTCCCTTGAGAGACCGAGGAAGTCACTGAGCGCAGGACCAGCGTGGTCTGACAAAGTTTTCAACACGATCCCTCCGCTGCGGCGTTGAGAAGAGGCTGGGAGGGGCAGGAATGGAAGCAGGGAGACTGATAGGGCCCTTTCCAGGGAGAGACAGAGGGTGGTAGCCTGGACCCAAGGGGAGGGCGATGGGATTCTGGATCCCCTGTGAAGGTACACCTGACAGGATTCTCTGATGGCGCTCACGTGCACGAGCGAGAACAAGGAGCCAAGCACAATGAGCTTTTTGGCCTGTCCAGCTGGAAAAATGGAGTTAGCAGTTGAGATGAAAGGACTGTGGGAAGGGCAGGTTTGGAGAGAAGAGCAGGCTATCAATTTTGAATATATTGAGTGTTAAGCATTGTCCCCAGTCCTGGAGGTCCCGGCCCTGATTTCCCTACACAGTGCTTCAGCCAGCACGGGGGGACCAAAAGGGGCTATTCTTTGCTCTGTCTGCAGGTCACACAGCCTACCCATGTCTTGGTGTCCTCTCCATGGGTCACAAAGCCCAGGATGCCCATCTGGCCGCGTTGGCAGTGGGAATTTGCTACCAATTAGTTGAGCATTGAAATCCCCTCTGCATCATTCATAACAGCAGCTGCGGGGAGCACAGGACATGTCAGCCTCTCTTCTGGCACTTTGGATAGTATTGGCCATTTCTGAATTGTGGAAGAAACAGCAGTTATGGCAAGTGATCATTTATTGAGCTTACTATATGCAGAGCACTGTGGTAAACAGGACAGATAAGGGAAGATAGACAGGAGAAAGCCGTCCAAGACCTGGAAGAAGCCCTGCCTGCAAAGCGCTTACAGTCTAGCTGGGAGTCACCGCATATATACAGAATCACTGCTTAAAAGATAAAAAACAACATCAAAGTGACATTTGTAGTTGCAAAGTCTTTATCTGGCACAAAGTGGGACTATGGGAAGGGATGCTGCTGGGACCTGATGGTGAGCTACCTCCTCCCCTCAGCTCAGAGCCTTCTCTGTCCCCAGCTGGGTGTCCAGTCCACCTGCTTCTATGCTGCCCAGCCTCTGTCCGGCTTGGGGTGTATCTGACTTCCATCCTCCTCCAGACTGGGTGCTCTCCAAGGGCAGAAGCCATCCCGATACTCCTCGTCATTTTCTTCCAGCCCTGCCACAGCCATCCCCGAGGCCCTGCGTCCACCGCAAGTCAGGGGGCTGGACTGGACAGGCTCAGCTGTGTGCTGTGGTTTCCGCCGAGGGCTTCCTAGCGGGGCCTAGGACTTGCCTCAGACCAGAGCTGGTCCCCTCTGACTTCTCAGTGGAAAGATCATTGGCTTTTGAATAAAAAGGATCTCAGTTCAAGTCTTGCCTACACTACATAGAGCTGTGTGTCTTTAGACCAGTTTCTTAGCTTCAGTTTATTAATTTATAAAAGGCAAAGAACAGTACAGTCACATGCTACTTAACAACGGGGATACATTCTGAGAACTGTGTCGCTAGTCAGTTTTGTCTTTGTGCAAACGTCGTAGAGTACACTTACACAAACCCAGACTGTATAAACCCAGTGATTGTGTGTGAAATACCTTCACACAACCGGCAGCACGGTAGGCTCGCTTACACCCGTGTCACCACAAACATGTGAGTGATGTGTTGTGTTACAGGGTTATGACGTTACGATTTTGCCATGGCTACGATTGTCACTAGATGATAGGAATTTTCAGCTTTATCATAGTATTACGGGACCACCATTGTCTATGGGGTGAGTTGTTAACCTAAATGTCATTAGGCGGCACATGACTGTATTTGCTCTGCCTGTCTCACAGGGTTGGGATAAGGGGGCCGTTGTCCTCCCCTAACCTGCCTGAAGTTTTAGGAGGATTAAATGAGCTAGTGCATGGAAAGCACCCAGCACAGAGGCTGGGGACACAAGAGATACTCAATAGGTATCAGTCCTCTCCACTCCCATCATTTTTGAATCCTGCTTTGACCTCTGACCCTAGTGACCCCAACCTGGGCAATCAGGGCTAAATGTGGGGACCTCACATTCAGTTCTGGAGGAGATGCAATCCAGGAAGCGGAACAGACATAGAAATTCTTTGGCAACTTCTAAAGAGATCTGTTGAGGTGAGGTGCGGTGGGGATGAGGTGCCTAAGACACATCCAGGCTTGGCTCGCAGCTCGGTGCCCTGCTGTCTCCGAGCTTCCAGAGCAAGGACACTCAGCCACCGGGAGTATTGTCCTGGAGGTTACTTTGGTCTCTGACTCGACCCATCCTGCCATCTCCATAGCACAGAAGATCCCGGGCAGCCTTTTTTTCTGACCCCAAAGGGAGACGAAAGAAGACAGATGCAGAAGCGGGCACAACAGAAATGTTCCTCATACTCAGTCCATCTCTGAAGGGAGAGGAGGGCAGGAAGGGGCTGGAGACTCCAGTGCACAGTGGGTGCTTGGTGCAGATACAGAGAAAAGCTTCGAAAGCATGCAAGCAACAGAGAGCGTGCAGAGTGGGGCTCGAGGTGGGATTCTTAGGTTAGCTATGCAGCAGGCCGGAGAGAGGGGAGAGAATGGATGGTCTGGGTGGTGGGAGGAAAGAAAGGAGAGAACAGCCAGGGTGCACCCAGGTCAGGAGAGGTTAAGAGGTTGGACGAGGAAGAGGCCAGACCCAAGCTCATGTCCTTCTGTCTGCACCCTGGGGTTCCAGGGCTCTCCTTTGCTCTGACTACCACCTAAAGGAGGTAAAAGGGGCGGAGGGTCAGACCCCTTCTTCATTCTAGCCCCAGGGAGCAAAAATAATGAAATGATTGCAATAGTGAGTGAGAATGGCAGCAGGAATTACAGTTCACACAGCATCTTTATATGCATCAGCTCACTTAATCCAGTTAATCTCATTTGAGAACCCAGGCACTGGCCCGGAAATTTAGCAGCCCATGCCTCTGCCTGGACAAGTCATTTCCCTTCTCTGGTCCTGACAGTGCTGGGCTGCTCTTGCCACAGTCACTGTCCTGTGGTGGGAGCTGGAAGGGAGGGAGCACTGGGGCTGAGGTGGGGCCAGGGGTGGGTGTTGCAGGATAGGCTCCTGGGGTGGAAGAGTTGCTGCCTGGGGAGGGGGGCCTGCGGTGGGATAGGTGATAGAAGGGTGTTGCCTGGTGCCTGTGGTTGCGTGCCTAAGTGCCTTGCCCAGCCAGCCATAGATGTGTGCTGGGTGAGAGGGCTCCCTTGCGAAATGGAGTGTCTCCTTTCAAGAAGTGTCTAGTTGCAAATCTCCCCCTCTCCCAAGACAATAGCCGGGGGCTCACAAAGAGCTTTTGTTTTACCTGTCACAGTGGGAGGCTAATCTCTAGGTCTGGAGCCCCCCCCCCGCCCCCCGGAGATGGGGGTCGCCTGCACACGTAGGGCAGGCACACGCATGCACACACACACACACACACACACTTCCTCCTTTAGAGACATCCTCCCCTAGGGCAGAAAGGAGGCCCTTGGCCACCCAATTTTCCTTTGTTCCAGAGGCCACTTCTGGGGGAGCTGGTCTCTTGTTGATGCCTCTCTGCCTCTAGCACTGGGTCCTGACAAGTCTATCGGCCCAGAGCAAGCAGCTTGGGGGAATTTTCCAGGAGGGGCAGAGCAGGGAAATCAGGTCCTTGCCTTCAGCCTTCTCAGAGTGGCCTCCAGACCCTTCCCTTCTCCAGGGGAGTACACAGCCTTACAGCTCCTGAGGAGGATCTCGGGCAAGGACTATCCGCAGCAGAGGAAGTGGATTTATTGCAGTGGGGGAAGATGGGGTCAAGGGGAGAGTGAGAGGTCACCAGCCAGTGCACACTTGCACCACCACAGGCACACCTGTTTACGCTCAGAAGCACACACAAACCCTTCAATGGGGGACAGAGAGGCACTTGGGAATGAACACACATTTACACACTTGTAAAAACCGTTCCCAGACCCTCTCAAGGTGGGGTCTCTATACTTCCCCCCCAACTCCACCCACTCCTGTAGACGGGCTCTCCAGAATCTTCCTCTTTCGGTCATCGGCCCTTCTTCCCCAGCTTGGACCCCAAGTCCCCAGCTCCCTGCGAGGGGCCAGAGGGTAGACTACTCCCCAGCCTGCAGCCTCTGGACAGGGGTCTGCCAGGCTCATAACTAGCCCCGCAATCCTGGCCAGGCCGTGCGCGTCCTGGAAGCAGCTACTCTGCACTGGGGGCCAACTTCGGACGCGGGAGGGCAGTGGGGGGGCGGGCCCTTCTGCCTCGGGCCGGGCCGGCAGGGAGTGATGGGTGCCCCGGGAGCTCGAGCACGTCCTGGGGCCGCTCCGAGCTCCCCTGGGCCTGAGGCCGGGCCGTCGGGGCAGGGCTGGGGGCGCTTAGGCCTTGCTGCCCCGAGGGAGGCTCTGCGGCGAGTGCAGCTCCACCGACTGCCGCCGCCGCACCTCGCGCTCCTCCCAGTCGGTGTCCGGCTCCAGTCCCTTCAGCACTGCCAGGCGCTCCGACAAACTCTTGGAGGGCGGGAACAGGACATAGTTGTAGAGAAGGGAGCCCAAGATGGCGCCGACCAGGGGTCCGATCCAGAAGACCTGCGGGGAGCGAGGGGGCAGCTGGCACGGCGCGCGGGGCTGGCCGGCGGGGGCTGCCGGGTGACCTGGCAGGGGGACCGCGGGCGCGGCGGCGCGCTCCCCGCGAGCCGCGGGCCTTGAGACCCGCTCTACCTAGTGTGGGGACAGGGCCTGCACGCTGATAAAACGCCCGTCAGGTGATTAGAAAATGACAACACAGGGGGCTGGGGAAGACTTGTGAGTTGGGGGTTAAGGTGCTGATTTTCAAGCGGGCGGCCTGGGTGAACTTGGGCAAGTTATTTACCCTCTCTGCCAGCTTCCCTTCATACAATTATACTGACCGCCTGGGAGTGTTGTGAAAACTAAACGAGTGAATATTTGTAAAACACTTAGAATAAGGCCTGGCACATACTAAGCACTAGATAAGTGCTAAGTAAAAATATGTAAGTGTTAGCTAGCGTAAACATTGCCATTTATCGAGTTCTAAGGCACTGAAAGATGTTTTACAGCAGTAACCTCACTTAATCCTTCCTAAAAGCCAGTGATGCCAGAATTGCCATTGTCCTCACAGATGTGGAAACTGAGTCTTTCAGCCTCAGACCTGTAAGGTGGAACCCAAGGCTCCTCAGGGACCCAGGGAGAAGAGTGTGGTGGGTTTGCTGAGCCCCCACCCCACGCTATTCCAGGAGGCCCTAGCTGAGCTGGGTTTCGGGGCGAGGGGAGGACACACGGGGAGGTTTCAGCCTTACCCAGTGATCATCAAACTTGCCGGTGACAACAGCTGGAGCCAGGGATCGTGCAGGGTTCATGGAGCAGCCAGTGTAGTAGATCTACAGTGGGAGTCAGGGTCGGGGGAGAAGGGAGGTGAGGGCTGGACAGGGGGTCCTTGCGCTCCTCACCAGCGCTTGACCTCAACCTAAAGGGAGTCCACACCACTGACGGTTTAAGTTCATGTTATATTTACAGGGCTCCATATTCCTTTGAGGCTGGTGTGGTATCTGTCCCTCTGGGGTATCGGACAGCCACACCCTCTGGAGTGTGTCTGTCCCTCGTGGGAGTCTGTATCTGTCCTTCTGGGGGGTCTTTGTGTCTACCATTTTGGGGATTCTGTGTATCTGTCTCCAGAGTGGTCGGTCTGTGACTCTGTTTCTTTGGGGGGAAGTGTGTGTCCAGGGAGGCTGGAACCAGTGGCCATGACTTACCCCAAGGAGGTGGCCCAGGGCCACGGAGAGGCCAATGGATAGGGCAGGGGTGCCCACGCTGTCTCCACGGCGCTCATCTGTAGAGGCAAAGATGCAGAGCACCAGCTGCAGGGTCAGGAAAAGCTCCACCGTCACGGCCTGGCCAGCGGTCGCATTGTTGTGAAGCTGGGGACAGAGAGGGTGTGGGTGGGAGAACAGGGGACATGCGCCCCACGTCGGCTCCTTTCTGCCCACCCGCAGTCAGGACTTCGGAGGGGCTTCTGGGCTGGCTGGGAGCCACAACACCTGGGCTCACCAGTTAGTCCAAACTACGGATAGTTTCTGCCTGGGCCCATGGCCCAAAGGCAGAGGGGAGGACCCCAAGACTACCTGTGGTTTCCCCAGCCAGAGGTAGGAAAACTGACTCTATAGCTCATTCGATTTGGGGGCTGGGGTTGTGTACCTACAATGTTAGCAAAAAGGGATGCTGAGTCCAGAATTTCTGTTTTCTGAAGAGAAAGAGGGAAGAGATTTTGAATACAGCAGGAAGCTTTAGGCCGGGTAACAGGGAGGCCTTCCTCTCTCCCTATGCCATATGGTACTGGTGTAACAAGGGGCCTGTTGTCTTTCTTCTTGTGGACAAAGGGCTCCCAGGGACAGGGTCTAAGGACTTGGGTCTGGGGATGCTCCTAGTATGACCCCTTCCCCCACAAGCCTAGCAGATGACTCTTTCCTTTAAACTCTGCTTGTTTCCCACTGTGTTTCAGGCCTCCATTTTGCCCTGTGGATTTGCTCCCGGCACACCCCTTGGAGGTTGAGGTGGGGTTGCTGGGGTGCTGGAGCCCTACGTTGTGATGCCTCCATACCCATGTGGGGTGCCCATGGTCCCAGCAGACCCTGCTTTGGGTAATGAAAGAACTTGGGGCTAAGCAAAGAGGTAATTTCATAACAGGGCCACACCTAGCACTGGATTTCTCTCCGGGTTTTGTCATCCTGTGCCCTACACCCTGCCCTCTGGGGCTGGGCACTGAACTGGGTGGAGCTGTGACAGCTCTCACCTCCCACGCTCCGTCTTCAGGCCCTGAACCCCCACCCCTGGGTCCTAGCCATTGAGCTGTCACTCTTGGATCTCCCTAGGGTCTAACCTCAATCCCTTGTGATCCAAAGTCAGAGTCTCTAGTAGGGGACAGTGAAAAGGCCTTTGAAGGCAGATACTTCGGAGGCCTCTGACTGACCATGGGCCCCTATTTACTTCAACCTTAGTTTGTTCTTCTGTAAAATGGGGATGACCAAACTCTGGAGGACTGTGTGAGGACTGGCAATGACAAGGGCAGAGCCCCAGTCCCGTTCCTGCTGGTAAACGGCTGCTCTAAGGGAGACAGTGTGGACGTGGGTTTGGTGTCAGCTCCGGGTCCATTTCCAGGTACCGACACTTCACCGGTTCCGTGATTTGAATCAGGTGGGTGCTGAGCTTCACTTTACCATTCACGGGGGAGGGGTCACAGAATTCACCAAACAGCCTTATACCAAGAATGAGGTGATATCCGGCACGGAGCAGGTGCACGTCGCTTGCTCTGGTAACTTTCTGGCAGCCAGGCTGGCCTTTCTAGGGACTTCAGAGGACACCTGGGACAGCCTAAAAGTCACCTGGCTCCCTTGAGCCTCAGGGTAATTAATTCAGCCTCTTCGCTGCCCCCATCTAGCCAGGCAGGGTGTTCCTCAGTTACTCAAGATAGTCAATGCTGAGTAATAACTTGGGGGACCCTTCCACTCCAGTCAACTGTGAAATGATGGAGAAGCAGGACTGAGTGTCCCCATGTCCCCTGAGCAATCCCATGGCCCTGCTCTTAGAGGAGATTCCCCAGTCACATTTTGAGACCTTCTTGACTATGCATCAGGAAGTTCTTCTTTCAATCTAGCTGAACCTCTCCTTGCTTCCAACTAAACTACCTTTGCTCTCAGTGGAAATGGTCACACTTCTCAGTCTGTCCCCTGTCATGGTCACTCTAGCCTTGTCTTAGCCATGAGTCCCCAGCCTCATCACATTTTCCATTTGGAAGAAGAGAGGAGTTCCTAAATTAGGATACCTCTGCCCCTCACGTGAGAAAGGGCCACACATGTGGAGGAGGGGGTGGCCACAGACACTGTACAGGACTCTCTGGAGACATCAGAGCTCTTACCTAGTGGCCCAGGAAAAGAGCAGGCCAAGAAATACAGAAAACTGAGAAGTGAATGAGGCTTGCTCTCTGGGCTTGGGATGGGGGTTGGAGTGAGAATTCTGCTGAGAGGACACAGACCATCCCTCCCCACCCACACCCTCACATGCCCAGGCCTTGCACAGACCCAAGAGAGGGGAGGGTGGCTGTATGTAGCGGCCAGTGGGGATGCACAGCATCACCCTCAGCTCCCAAAGCACCCAAGGTACCCGATTAGCCGCTGTTCATGAAATCAGCGGTTAGCTCACGGGCTCCGGTACCTGGAGAGACATTGCTCCTTCAGCTTTCCCCTGGGTTCTGGTACTTTCTCTGCTTTGATACACCATAGAACTTTTGGCCTGTACTTCCCTTCTCTGAACTTCAGTTTCCTTGTTTGAAAAAGAAGCTCAGATGATGGTTTAGGTCGAAAGATCGTGGGGTTTGCAGTCAAGCGTGGGTTTAAAGCCTGGCTCTGGCACTTCCCCCCTTTGAGCCTCAATTTCCATATTCTTAAGAAAGAGTATTCCCATCCCTGCCTCGCAGGGTTGTTGTCAACGCAAGGCTCGCGAGGAACCCCAGCATGAGGCATGCACACAGTGACAGCTGAAGAAAAGTTGGGTCCTTCTTCCCTCTAGAATACCCTTGGGACTCACACTCTGAGGTCCCCCCCAGCTCAGAAAGCAGGTGTGCTTTGGGACCCTGCTGTCTGCCAATTTCCAGCCCAGTCCTCACTGTAATGCAGGCACTAAGTGCGACAGGAACCTTGATGCCGGTCGTCCTCCACAAGACTCAGGGCAGAAGGTACCAGCAGACCTGTGTGCGTCTGCTTCTGTTCTGGCACTGTTGTTCCTTCCACCCCGCTTCTCCTATGGCAGCTGTGTCCCTAGTCCCGGCACCTCTACGCCCTCTGGCTCCCACCCCCGCAGACTTCCTCCCTGTCTCTCTCTCCCCACGCAGACCCTCAGCCAAATCTCTTCCCTCCCATCTCATCCTTTACAAGGGACTCCCCAGGATCTGCCCCGTGGAAGAGACGAAGCTCTGGCTACTTACTGCGTTGATAGCCAAGTCCCCTCGGATGCTTGCTGGTGTGATTTCATGGAGCAGAGCAGCTCCTGCCACGGCCCCCAGCAGCTGGGCAGCCACATAGAAGGCGGCTCGGAGAAAGGAGACGTGGCAGCCCACCAGGCAGGCCACAGTCACGGCAGGGTTGATGTGGGCCCCGCTGACGTGACCCAGAGCCTGCACCAGGGTGCCAATAGCCAAGCCAAAGGCCAAGGCGATCTGCAGCACAGAGGGCAGGGCCTGCGGCCAGTTGAGGGCTGAGCCCAGGCCAAAGAACACGAAGAGAAGTGTCGCCAGGAACTCTGCAAACACAGCCCTGGAGAAGGCTATGGACCGGAGCTCCCACATGCTGTGGAGCCTTTAGTGGCCTGGCCCAGCTGTCTCAGGGGCAGGAGGCTTGCAGCTCTCTCCCTCTCCCTCTCTCTCTCTCTCTCTCTGGATCTCTGGGGAGGCTGGGCCGTGGGCATTTACAGGGTCCTTCCATCCTGCATTTGGACACGTGGGTTGGAGGTGGAGTTTTGACCAATACCTTCTCTGCCCCGTGGCTTCCCCCTGCCCCCCTCTGCACCCCTGCCCACCACATGCCTATCACCCCATCTTGGCCTTCACAGCTGACTAATGTTCCCCATTAATGAGCTCCAGATAAGGACTGACGTCCCCTGGATTTCCGTGTTTGTTCCCTCGGTTGCCCCAGGGCTGTTGCCCCAGGGCCTCCCACAGCCCCCATAGGCTCTGAGAGTGGGGATTCTGTAGGAGATTGTGCCAAAGCCCCTCTTTCTGACTGAAACTGTTGGCCAAGGCAGGGGCAACACTTCACCCAAAACTGACCAGGAGAGAGGATGTCAACGCTACCTCTTTTAGTGACTGAGAAGTTTTTCCTGCTGCCTGACCTCCAATTATTTCTTCTTAAAAGAGGTGGAAAACAACTGGTTGGCTTGTGACATGAAACTTCCAAGGTATAAAGGTTTTGTGTCTCTTCTGTGCTTGCTTTCTTGCGGTCAGTCACCCATAAGTCATTAAGCTTCACCTTCTCCCTAGAACCCCAGCCAAGCAGCAGCTGCCATAGCCTAGAGGCTGGGGGTGGTTCCAGTGGCATTGAGACCCTGGCCCTGCATGATGGGGTCAACGTGGGTTTGATGGAGGCAGCTGCGAGCTTCCATCCCAGCATCACCCTCATTAATCTTCGTGCACCCCTTCTTGTCCATCTCTGTAAAAAGGGGATAATAAACCTACCTTACCAGATTGGGGTTTGGATTAAATAAAATAATGTACTTAAGGTACTCAAAGCAGCATCTGGCCCACCGTCAGTCATCAATTAATATTAGCTGTTATTAATAGTATTATTTATACTCTGAGAAGGAGACTAAGTCTCCCCAAACTCACCTGTTAGGGTTCCGGAAGCTGTGACAGAGACTCCAGGCACCCCCTGGAGCTCGGAGCCACACGGGGCTCCGGGGGAGGACATTTCTGTGAGGCAGTGAGCTGTGCAGGCTCATGGAGGCTGCGAGGCTTGATGAGCGACTCCCAGCCTGGGTGCCCGCTCGGCCCAGCACTGGGCCAGGCCACTTCCTGCCATCGATGCTGTTCCAGCCCAGGGTCTAAGAGGCATTTAGGTCTGGGAGTCCCGGGCCCAACACCTTGCTCTTCCTTAATCCCTCTAGCCCTGCTCCATTTCCTGGGGACGCAAAGGCAAGGTCAGGTGCAGAGTACGGTCAGGAGGACTAGCTTCTGGACCCTGCTCTACCTCCTGAACTTCAGGTCCCCAGGCAAGTGACAGTCCCAGGAACGGAAACCTGGGTGCGTTGCAGACTACAGAGTAGAGCCCCTTGCGTTGTATCACAGAGGGACTTTGAGGCCTGGGGGGTGGGTGAGTGACTCATCCAAGGTGGTCCAGCAAGTTAGTGGCTGACCCAGGACTGGAACCTGATCTGGAGAGCATTCAGCCACACCCAGCACTGCCAAGTCACATACTGAGCCTCAGTTTCCTTGTTTGGAAAGTGGGAGTGATGCTGCCCACCCCACAAAGTTGTTTTGAGGATGGAGCAAGTAATGGATGGGAACTATTTTGCAACTGAGAATGCATCATCCAAATATATACTGGGACCAGTGAATCCTGCTAATAAGGAGGCAGAGGAAGAGAAGGAGGCAGAGGAGGGTAAGGAAGAAAATGACCCAAACAAAATGGAAGCTCCAAAAATCAGGAATTGTTGTGGAGTTTGTTCTCTGGTGTATTTCCAGTGCCTAGAACAGTGCCTGACACACAGGTAGATGTTTAACTGTATCCTGAATGAAGATACCCCTCCCTCTACCCCTGCCTCCTGGGCCCGAGTATAGGAGGAGGGGAAGGGTCCAATCATGACCACGTCCTTACCCTTTGCCTTTAAGCCAAGGGAGAAAAAGGTGTTACTCTCAAAGTCACAGGGTTCAAATCCTACTTCCCAGCTGGTGGTGGAGACCCCAAGGGGAGGGCTATGTTTTTTATTTTATTATTATTTTTTAAAATTTCTTGATTTCTGAGAGGGAGAGAGAAGAGAAGAGGAGAGGAGAGGAGAGATGAGAAGAGAAGAGAAGAGAGAAGAGAAGAGAAGAGAAGAGAAGAGAAGAGAAGAGAAGAGAAGAGAAGAGAAGAGAAGAGAAGAGAAGAGAAGATCCATTGTTGCTCTACTTATTTACGCATTCATTGGCTGTTTCTTGTATGTGCCCTGACCGGAGATTGAACCCGCAACCTTGGCAGGTAGTGATGATGCTATAACACATTTTATCTCCAGTGACCACTAAGTAGTGTCTTTATGAGGTCCAAGGTGCCATCAATTATATGATGCTACTAATTAGAGTATGACAAAACTGCTTTTTTGGAGATGGATCAAAGTAACAGTTGCACAACAATGTGAATGTACTTAATACCATTGAACTGTGCACTTAAAAATGGTTAGGATGGTACTTTATAACAAATAAAAATAATTTAAAAAGCGAGAAAAGGAAAATGACCTGAAAATGCTTTTCTTAAAACAAATTTTATTTTGTATTTGTTGAAAGAAGTCTTTTTGATTTATTTAGATGTCAGTTTTTAAGTCAAAGTCTCTCTTGTGCATGAAGAGGGAGGCTATAGACAAAGCAGGTGGGCTAACGTCAGCTGGCCCTTGAGCAACAGGGTTAAGCTTCCCGGGTCCACCTGCATGTGGATTTTTTTCAATGATTGCTGTAAATGTATTTTCTCTTCCTTATGATTTTCTTAAAAACATTTTCTTTATTTTACCCTAAGAATACAAGTTTATAATACATATAACATACAAAATATGAGTTCATTGACTGTTATCAGTAAGGCTTCTGGTCAGTATTACGCTATTTGTAGTGAAGTTCTGAGGGAGTGAAAAGTAATATGTGGGCTTTCGACGGCACAGGGAGTCGGCACCCCTAATCCTCATGTTGTTCAAGGGCCAACTGCAGTCCTAACATTTCTTCACATTCAGAGTCCGACTTCCCCAAATCCCATTTTGACTGAGAGTCCCCAGTGTTTTTCTACACAGTACAGCTCCTGAGCCACCAGGACTGCAGTCACGCACCATTTCTTACGAGGTTGCCCACTTCATCTCCAACATTTTCTGCCAAGCAGAGCTAGAACCACAGGAGTCTGGCTTTAAGAGGGCTTTTGGATTGGGAAAGCAAATCCCTGTATCGCCTCCCGAAATAATCAAGATGGGAAAGAAGTGACAAAGAGTGCTAAAGAACTCTGCATAATAATACAAAAAATGAGGATTTGGGTGATGTTTGCTGGTGGCTGGAAGGAGGGGGCTGAGCCCCTGGAAAAGTGGAGGCAGGAAGAGGATCTGGGCCAGCGAGGAGGCTGCACCTGGGAGCACAGTGACAGGATTCAGGACCCGTGCTGTCTGACGGCTGATGCGAGGTGTGTTTCCTGCTCTGAGCTGAGCTGCAAATGCCCTCCATTCTCCCCACAAGGTTGGTAAAAGTGGGTCACATACCACAGCCTGGAGGCTGGAACCCTGGGGAATGACGGAGCAGGGACAGGGCAGATCCACCGTCGGGTGAAGTGGGACAGAGTGAAGAGAGCAGACTCAGGCAGCAGCTGGTGGGAGAGGTGGGAGCTGGGCCTCAGGCCCCTCCGGAAGCCTGAGAAGCATCACGGGGTGTCGGATCCATACAGCCCTGGGACAGAGTGCAAGCCATTGGATTTCTATGCAGGGTGGCCAGATAAAAGCCAGGATGCCCGGTCGATCTGAATTTCAGATAAATAATAAAAATTTTAGCATAAGTACAATATATGGGACATACTCATACTGAAAAATTATTTGTTATTTGAAATTGAAGTGTCACTGGGTGTCCTGCATTTTTGTTTGCTAAAGCTGGCAACCCTATTCTATGTGCAGGCAAAGGGGGGACGCAGAGGACTAAAGGCCTGGGGACATCTGGGCTTCAAACAAAATACCAGGACTTTTGGGGAAGAGTTGTCTCAGCCCCATTTTATACAGGAGGAAATTCAGGCACAGAGAGTTTATAAGGTTTCCCAAGACCACAGGGTTGGTAAGTAGCAGAGACAAGCTATGAATACAGGTCTGTCTGACCCAGAAATTTCTCCTCAGTGACTGGCTGACTTTGTCTTCTAAACACCAGCTCAAAGGACAGGCAGTTCTGACAGTCGAGGCCCAGGTGGAGGCAGGGAAGGTTGAAGGTCCAAGGTTCGGGGGGGCACAAAGACAGTTTCTTGCAGTCTCCCTCCTACCCGTGTGGTGGGGCCCCAGGGTGAAGAAGATG
The DNA here is from genome assembly GCA_004026545.1 of Mormoops blainvillei. Lineage (NCBI taxonomy): Eukaryota > Metazoa > Chordata > Mammalia > Chiroptera > Mormoopidae > Mormoops > Mormoops blainvillei. The sequence continues at coordinate 2,670 of PVJD01008036.1, read as the reverse complement.
GGAGCTTACCTAACCTCCCGTAGCTCCCCACTGCCCACAAGACAGGGCAGGCCTTGGGCTTGGCGTGTCCTCTTTCTGCCCCCTTCATCTTTGGGCCATGGTAGGTGTTGTTCCCTCGCTTGGTAGATGTGTCACCACCGTTTTCTCATGACTAATTCTTCCTCCAACTCCAGGCCAGTGACTTTCAAACCTTTTTTGATCAAAACCTGCAGGAAGAAATAAGTTTAATATCCTAATCCATAAACATTATCTGGTTAGAATGATAGAGATAGAGATACAATTAAAACTAACATTTCTCAAATCAGTATTTCCTCAATGTGATGTTTTAAATTCCTCTATTTCGTTTCACTAAAAACGTCATTCAGGTCACGACTACTAAATTGATTTCATGACTCATTAATGGGTTGCTACTCACAGTTTGAAAAAGACTTTCAATCCTGGCTTAAAAATTGCTTTCTCGCCCTGGTTGGTGGGGCTCAGTGAATTGAGCACCGGCCTGTGAACCAGGGGGTCGCCAGTTCGATTCCCAGTCAGGACACATGCCTGGGTTGTGGGCCCGGTCCCCATTTGGGGGTGCACAAGAGGCAACCACATACTGATGTTTCTCTCCCTCTCCTTCTCTGCCCCTTCCCCTCTCTCTAAAAATAAATAAAATCTTTAACCAAAAAATTGCTTTCTCATTGGAGAGGGCTTCCTGTAGCCTCAATATCACTCCCTCCCAGGAACATCAACAATGGCGTGCCTTGCCCTTTGTATCACTCCGAGGCTGGTAATTATCTCTTCAGTGTCTTGCTCCTCCTCTGGACTGAGAACAGAGGGTGGGGATGACATCTAGGTTTTCTCACCATTGCACACTCTCCACCCTGTGCCTAGCATATGGTCTGGCACATTATAGTGGCCTGACAAATGTTTTCAAGTAAATAAATGAGCAAACCCAACAGCCCTGGTCTCCCCCAAGCCTACCTGCACCCTGCCCTGCAATCCCCAGGTTGCAGCCACATGACATCATTCCTCAGGGACCTGATTCAGAAGAGAAGTTGATTCTCAGAGCTTGGGCAGAAAGAGGGAGTGTGCATTTGTGCATTGGTGGGTGAGGAGGGGTCAAGAACCAGTTTTTCTTCACTTGAAAAGGATTAGGTGTGAGAAAGGGGTGGGGGCAGGGATACCACTCTCATGACCCTGCTTTGTGAACAGTGAGTTCCCAGTTACCTGGAGGAGTTCGAAAAAGGCTATGTAAGCACCAGGGGAGCTGTGGAGGGAGTTTGGGCACAAGGAAGAGGGTCGGACAAGCTGACCGATGGGGTCCCTCTGCTGCAAGGAGAAAGCCAGACTGCAGATTAACAAAGCCTCCTTATAGGAGGGCATCTGGGAGCCATCATGGAATCTAGCAGAAGGGGAAACCAGCCGCAGGAGGGTACACTGCTCTTCTCATAACTGAGCTCCCCGTAGTCTCTGGCTTCCTCCCACATCACATGTAGGGGAGGTTGACCAAGCTGGAACCCCGAAGTGCTGAGGGTGACTTGGTGGCCCCATGGCTCCCTGGGCTTCCACCTACCCTGGAAGCAGAGCTGGAGGGCAGAGAGGAAAGTATTTGCCAGCTGGGCCGGGAGAGCTGGTGTCTCCACCCTATAGGGAAAGAGAGGAGCTGTGAATGCCAGGGCCAGGCCAACCTGGGGTCATACCAGAGAAAGGGTGGTAACAAGCTGGAAGGGCTGTGGCCAGCACCCCACCACCTTGCTTGCAAAGGTCACCCAAACCTGTTTGACTCCCTACTCAGAACAGCTGCAGCTCAACTGCCCTGGCTCTCCGGAGTCTGCGTCCAGCAACCATGGCTCTAGCAACTGGGTGACCTACGGGACTCTTTTCAGACTCTGCACAGGATTCCTCTCTTCCCCCCATGCCACCATGGTCACGCTCCTCCCACCCTGGAGCCCCCTTCTGCCCCTGCCAATCCTCAGCCCCTGTTGGCCTCAGGCCTCTCCCCACATATCTACTGTGTGAGACACTGAGCTAGGTTCCCACTGCTTTTCTCCACCAGTCACCTCAACTCTGTGGTGGAGTGGGTATAGAACAACCCATTTTATGGATTAGGGGAAGGGAGGCTGAAGGACATGAAGCTGGTCACCACCTCCTTGGCCCCTTACTCCACAGCACCCTGCCTCACCTCTATGACCACACAGATCATGCTGTCCTGGGTGATTTGCTTAAGCTCTGAAGACAGGAGCTGTACTGAATTCAACCTTGTAGTCCGAAAACTTAACATGTGACTTGCATGGAGTAGATCCTCAGAAACATGTTTGTAGAATGAATTGTTTGCCCAAGGTCCAGCAGCTAAGAGGTACCTAGACCATCATTAAAGCTCAGACCTTCCTAGATCTCAACCCAGCCCTTTTCACCCTCCTCCAGGAAGCTTTCCCTGATTTACTCAGAATCTTGGATGTTTGACTATGTTCCTATCTTCCCCCCTCCCTGAAAGCAGGTCCTGGGACAGTATCTCAGCCTGGTTCTGATCCCCCTGATCCTACCTGCTCTGCCTCCAGATCCCAGGTGGAGCTCTGTGGCATGTGAGATGCCTAGGCCAGGGATGGAGGGCCCAGGAACAGAAGTCCTCAGTCAAACCGATGGTGTCTTCCTGCCTGTGGGCCCAGCCACCTGCCTCATGACCCCTGC
>PVJD01008035.1:0-77007 GCA_004026545.1 Mormoops blainvillei | reverse complement strand
ATTTGATTAATTTTAGGGTGTTTTTTGTTGTTGTTGTTGTTGCTCAGGTTGATTTCTAGTTTCATGTTGTTATGATACAAGAAAATGCTTGATATGATTTCAATTCTTCAATTTGTTAAGGCTTATTTTGTGTCCTAACATGTGGTCTATCCTTGAAAGTGATCCATGTGTACTCAAGAAGAATGTGTATTCCTGATACTTTAGGATGAAATATTCTGTAAATATCAGTTAAATTCATTCTATCAGTGTGTCATTTAAGATCACTGTTTCCTTGTTGATTTTTTGTCTGGAAGATCTATCCAATGGTGACAGTTGGGTGTTAAAATTCCCTACAATGACTGTATTGTAGTTGATCTCTTCCTTAAAGTCCACCAAGATTTTCTTTATATATTTAGGTGCTCCTATATTGGGTGCATATGTGTTTATTAGGGTTATATCCTCTTCTTAGATTGAGCCTTTTAATATTATGTAGTGACTTTCTTTGTGTCTTGTTATGGCCTTTGTTTTGAAGTTTATTTTATCAGATATAACTATTGCTACCCCAGCTTTTCTTTAGTCTCCATTTGCATGGAATATTTTTCCAACACTTCACTTTCAGCCAGTGTAAATCTTTTGTTCTGATGTGGGTCTCTTGTAGATAGCATATATATGGGCTATGTTTTATTATCTATTCAGTTACCCTATGTCTTTTGATTGGAGCATTTAATCCATTTACATTTAAGGTTATCATTGATAGGTATTTATTCATTGCCATTTTTTCTCTTTGTGCCTGTGTTCCTCTCTCTCTCGCTCTCTATTCTTCTTCTTAACATCTCTTGCAATCTTGTTTTGGTGTTAATGAACTCTAATCTTTTTTTTTTTGCAGGGGGGTCTGGGAAGCTCTTTATTTCACCTTCAATTTTTTTCTCTCTTTTTTTATTTAATCTTTATTGTATTTTTTTCTATTACCATTTAGTTCCCTTATACCCCTCTCCAACAATCCCTACACTGTTGTCTATGTCCATGCATCCTTCTTCCTTTTTGCTCAGTCACCTTCAATTTTAAATGATAGCCTTGCTGTATAGAGTAGTCTTGGTTGTAGATCCTTGCTCTTATTACTTTGACTAGTTCATGCCAATCCCTTCTGGCTTGAAGTACTTCTGATGATGAATCTGCTGCCAGTCTTATTGGAGCTCCCTTTTAGGTAACTGACTATTTCTTTCTCGCTACCTTTAATACTCTCTTTTTCTTTAAACTTTACCATTTTAATTACAATGTTCTTGGTGTGGGTCTCTTTGGGTTCCTCTTGATTGAGACTCTCTGTTTTTCCTACACTTGTGTGACTTTTTTCCTGCAGCAGATTAGAGAAGTTTTCTTTTCATTATTTCTTCAAACAGGTTTTCTATCCCTTGCTCACTTTCTTCTCTTTCTGGTATCCCTATTATACTGATATTGTTAATGTTTCATGTTGTCCCAAAGTTCCCTTAAGTCATCATCATTCTTTTTAAGTCTTTTTCCATTTCGTTGCTCTGACTGGGTGTTTTCTTCTACCTTGTCTTCCAAATCATTGATTTGATCATCTGTTTCATCTAGCCTGCCTTGAATTCCTTCTAGTGTATTCTTCATTTCAGATATTTCATTTTTCACTTCCATCTGGCTCTTATTCATGGTTTCTATATCCTTTTTCAATTTGTTGTAGTTCCCACTAACTTCCTTGTAGTTCTCACTACGTTCCTTAGCATCCTTATTATCATTACTTTGAACTCTATGTCTGATAAATTGCTTGCCTCAATTCCATTTAGTTCCCTTCCTTTAGTTTGGGGGTTGTTTCTTTATCTCTCCATTTCTTACTGACTCTTTTTGTTTGTTTCTACTTATTAGATAAGTCTGCTTTGACTCCCTGTTTTTGTGGGGTGACCTTATGTAGTAGGGAGTCCATGGGACTCAGTGATGCAGTCTCCTTGATCTCCTGAGCTGGATGTTCTACGAATGCTCCTTATGCAGTTTATGTGGGCTCTTCTGTTATATTTGGGTCTTGATTGTTGTTGGCCCGTTCATTGGTGCATTCTCTCCACCACCTGGCTGACTGAGAGACTCAACCCCCAGCATGTCTTGTACACAGCTGTAGAGGTGCTGACAGAACAACACAATGCAGAAAACAGAACCCACAGAAGCAAAAACACCCCCAACAACAACAGCAAAATCAATGACAAAAGAGCGAATAATAATAAAGGTGGAAAGACACTAAGAATATTATAAGGAAAAAAAGAATATGAGATGCCCAAAGGAAAGAAAAATTATTTTGAGTGGATAGAGGGAGGAGAAACAATAAAAATAAGGAATAGAAATAGGGAATCTCCACAAAAGATCAAAGAAAGGAAAAGTAAAATTTTTAAAAAGACAGGAAAAGGAAGGGAGAAGGCAAAAGAAGGTCTCAGAAGGTCAGAGAAGATGCTTGATATGATTTCAATCTTCTTAAATTTATTGAGACTTGTTTTGTGTCCTCGCATGTGGTCTGTCCTAGAAAATGTTCCATGTGCACTTGAAAAGTATGTATATTGTGCTGCTTTGGGGTAAAATGCTCTGAAGATATCAATTAAATGCATTTGGTCTAGAGTATGGATAAGGCCGCTGTCTCCTTGTTGATTTTCTGTCTAGGATCTATCCAACGTAGCCAGTACCAACTATGACCATATTTCTGTCACTCTCTCCCTTTATGTCCATCAAGATTTGCTTTACATATTTAGGTGATCCTGTGGTGGGTGCCTAAATGTTTACTAGGGTTGTATCCTCTGGTCGGATTGTCCCCTTTATTGTCATGTAGTGTCCTTCTTTCTCTTACTAGCCTTGGTTTTAAAGCCTACTTCATCAGATATAAGTACTGCTACCCCAGCTTTTTTTTTTTTCCTTTCCATTTGCATGAAATATCTTTTCCCATTCCTTTACTTTTAGTCTGTGTGTATCTTTTGATATGAGATCAGTCCTTTGGAGGCAGCATATGTGTGGACCTTGTTTTCTTATCCATTCAGCTACCCCATGTCTTTTGGTTACGGCTTAAGCCATTTACATTTAAAGTGGTTATAGATACGTATTAAGTGCCATTTTATTGTTAGACTATTTTCCTCTGTTTTTTCTTTCTCTTTTTCTTCTTCTTCTCCTCCTTCTCTCTCTTTCTTCTTTCTTTCTCTTCTCTTCCTACTCCTTCTTCTTCTCCTCCTCCTCCTCATTATTATCATTATTAAAGCAAGCTCTTTAACATTTGCTATGATACTGGTTTGGTGATAACAAACTCTTTTAACTTTTTCTTGTCTGGGAAGCTCCTTATTTCTCCTTTGATTGTAAATGATAGCCCTCCTGGGTAAAGTAGCCTTGGTTGTAGGTCCATGCTTTTCATCATCTTGAATATTTCACACCATGCCCTTCTGGCCTGAAAGTTTCTGTTGAGAAATCAGATGACATTCTAATTGGTGCTCCCTGGTATGAAACTACCTGCTTTTTCCTTGCAGCTTCTAGGATTCTCTCCTCGTCTTTAAGCCTTGCCAATTTAATTACGATGTGTCTCAATGTAGGTCTCTTTGGGTCCAACTTGCTGGGGGCTCTGTGAGCTTCCTGGATTTGTGTGTCTTTTCCCTTCACCAGATTAGGGAAGTGATCAGTCATTATTTCTGCAAATAGGTTCTTGAACCCTTGCTCTCACTCTTCTCCTTCTTGTATTCCCATGATGCAGATGTTGTTATGCTTCATGTTGTCCAAAATGTTTCTTAAACTCTCCTCATTTTTTAAAATTCTTTTTTCTTTTCGTGGCTCTGTTTGGGTGTTTTTGTCTACCCTGTCTTTCAAATCACTGATTGGATCCTCTGCTTCATCTAACCTATTGTTTCTTTCTTCCAGTGCATTATTTATTTCAGATATTGCATTCTTAATTTCTGACTGGTCCTTTTTTATGGTTTCTATGTCTCTTTTCATGCTATTGAGTATCCTTATAATCATTATTCTAAACTCTGTGTGATTAATTGTTTGCCTTCATTTCATCTAGTTCTTCTGGAGAATTCTCTTATTCTTCCATTTGGGGTCTGTTTCTTTTTCTTCCCATTTTGGCTACTTCTTTGTTTTTCCTGCCTTAGTTGTTAAACTGATCAGTGATATAGCCTCATGCTGTAATCAGCAGCCCCACTTAAGCTCCACAAGGTAGGACACAGTAATTCCTGTGGGCGGGGCTCTTGATTTCTCTCAGGCTGATGCCACTTGGAGGGGTGTGCTCTGCCTGAGAGGGATGGCTCCTGCAGTATGGGGAATGACTCAGCACAGGGATCCTGGAGGCTGTTCCTTCAGTTCTCTCCCCAGAACCACCAACTGCACTCTCCTCACATGTCTCTAGTCCACTCTTCTCTCCCTCTGCTGGAGCCCAGGTTAAGTGGCTGCAAATGAAATTTTGTCCGTTGGTCCTTTAATAAGCTCTCTACATCCAGCTGTCTCTCTCTGGCAGGCAGAAACCATTCTGCTTTTCACAGCTGGATGTACCTAGGTTCCTTTCATGCTCTGGTGCTGTAGGCTGAGGAGCCCAGCATGGGGTTTAGACCCCACACTTTTCAGGGAGAACTCTCCAGTTGCCAAAATATTCCTCTGGAACTTCAGCTGCCACCCATGGGTGCCCAGCCATACTTCTCGCACCTCCTCTGACTCCCTACCAGTCAGGCTGTAGTGAAGCGGATTCTTCTGTCTGTCCTTGGTTACAAGGTTTCTCTCCAACTAGTGTTCAGTTGGTTATTCAGGATGCTTTCTCTACAATTTAGTGGTAATTCCAGATTGGTCCTGAGAGGAGGTTAGTGTAACTTTCAGTTATGCCTCCACCATCTTGGATCTTCCTATTTTTATTTTCAGTTTGGTTCTGGAAGGCAGTGCAAGACAAATCCTTCTACTCTGCTGCAATCTTGCCCTTCCATTTTGGATAATATTGTTATCGTAACAATATTAAGTCTCTAGTCCATGAATACAAGATGTCTTTGTATTTATTTCTTTATTTTATCTGTGTTTTGTACTTTTCTGTGTATGCCTTTTACCTGCTTACTTCAGTTTATTATTATTTTATTCTTTTCATGCTATTATAAATGTAATTGTTTCCTTAATTTCTTTTGTGAATTGTTTACTGTTGTATAGAAATGTAACTAAATTTTGCTTGTTGATTTTGTATCCTGAAGCATTTTTTAACTTGTTTGTTAGCTCTAACAGATTTTTTGTGGATTCTTTAGGGTTTTCCATACATAGATGATATCACCTGTAAGCAAAAATGATTTTACTTGTTTCTTTCTGATTTGCATACATTTTATTTCTTTTCTTGCTTAATTGCTCTGTCTAGAATTTCCAGTAATATGTTTAATAGAAGTGGCAATAGTAAGCATTATTGTCTTTCTTTCTTAAAGGAAAAGCTTTCAGTTTTTCACAGTTTAGTATGATGTTAGCTGTGGATTTGTTTTCAGTCCAGACACAGGGAAGGTGGGTTCTGTTAATATTAACCATTTGTCAAATCTACCCAGAATATGCATACACTAGAAAGCTGAGCAGATGGGAAATGTCACTGAGTTTTGAAGCCAGGCATATCAGCTTTCCCACAACACCGACATATGCTAGAAAGGGGACTGCACTCTTCATCAACTTTCCTGCCTATTTTACAGAAGATGGGGGTAGAAAATTGGGTGCTGCCCTACTGCTACCACTCACTTATTAGGTTTTCTGCAACACAGAGCTGTGGAAAATGTGATCAGCTAATTTTCACCATCTGACAAAACTACCCAGATGACCTGTTTGACTCAAGGGAACAGGGAGATATGAGAACTGCCTGCCAATTAGTTCTCAGAATTTCTAAAAGCAGTTCTTCCACAAGCAGGGTGGCAGAGATATAGGTATAGTGCCTAGCTCTAATACCAAGGCCTGCCACTGTTCTTATCTATTTTTCATAGATTTTGTTGAATAAATACTAATCAATCTGTTACAAGCACTTTGATTAATCTCAGGAATATTTGAATGATTGTCCTTGATCAGTTTAATTGTTGTCTCTCTAGGGGAGAGATTTCCCTAGGGTCATTTGGGAAGAGCTCTCACTTTTCTGATGGTATCTTTGACACACTAAAGTTTTTCATTTTAATTAAGTCAAATTTCTTTTACATTTTTCTTGTGTTTTTTGCATCACGTCTAAGAGGACTTTGCCTAACTTATCACAAAGATTTACTCCTAGTTTTAAAGTTTCACCTCTTACAATTAGGTCTTTGATGCATTTTGAGTTAATTTCTGTGCATTGTATGAGGTAGAGTTTTGAGTTATCATTTTTCTTTTGGGTATTTAATTGTACCAGCACCATTTGTTGTAAATGTCTTTGATTCATGACCATGAGATACCTTTCTATTTATTTACATACTCTTTCATTTATCTTAGCAATTTTTTTAGTTTTCAGTTTACAGATTTTACACTTTTTTGTTAAATTTATTCCTAAGTAGTTTATTCATAATTCTATTGTGAATGGAACTGGGTTTTTACTTTCACTTTCAGATTGTTTCCTAGATGTGGAGAAATACAATTGATTTTTTTATGTTGACCCTTGTATTACTTTTCCATCTAGTGTAACCAGTCTCTACAAACTTAATGGCTTAAAACAACACCCTTTTACTATTTAACAGTCAGAAGTCTGGAACAGTGTAACTCAATTGGGTTCTCTTACTAGGATCTCACAAGGCCAAAATAAAGGTACTAGCAGGGCTGCATTCCTTTCTGGATATGCTGTAAAAGAATTTGCTTCTCGGCTCATTCAGGTTTTGGCAGAAATCATTTCTATGTTAAATATTCTATGTGGCCCTTATCATCTTAAAGCCAGTAATGGTGATTCAAGTTTTTCTTGTGCTTCACACCCCTCTGACTCTCCTTCCATCAGCCAGAAAAAATTCTCTGCTTTTAAGGGCTCATAGAATTACACTGGGTCTGCCAAAATAATTCAGGATAATCTCTCTATTTTAAAGTCAAACTATTAGTAATTTTCATTACATCTCTTATGTCCTTTTTGCAATGTAATGTAACATATTTACAGGTGTTAACTTCAAGGTGTGAAGATCATTGGGTCCATATTTCTACCTATAACAATCTTGTTTCTTGCAAACTTGCTGAACTTATTTATTAGTTATAGTAATGTTTTAATGGATTCTTTAGGTTTTTTCTATAAAAGATCATGTTGTCTGCAAATGAAGATTTCACTTTTCCTTTCTAGATTCTTTTTATTTTTTATATTTGTCTAATTACCATGGCTACAACTTCTGGTTCAATGTTGAAAAATAAGTAGTGGGAAGAGACATCCTTATTTTGTTCCTAATCCTAGGAAGGAAACATTTAGTCTCCTTCTGTTAAGAATGATGTTAGCTGTAGATTTTTCATAGATACCCTTTATCAGATTGAGAAAGTTTCCTTTTTTTTCTCTTTTTTAGGATTTTTATTATGAATGGGTATTGGATTTCTGTCCAACGCTTTTTCTAAATCTTGATGAGCTTTCTAAATCTTAATGTACATGGTCATGTGATTTTTGTCCTTTATCCTATTAATATAATGTACTGTGTCAATTTATCTCTGTGTTTCTCAGATAAATTCCATATGGTCCTGATATATAATCTTTTCATATGTTGGTAGGTTTAGCTTGCTAGTATTTTGTTGAGAATTTAATGTTTATATTCATGGTACTATTTCTTCTTTAAATAGGAGAACTCATCATTGAAGCCATCTGGGCCTGGGTTTTTCTTTGTGGAAAGATTTATAACTACAAATTTAATCTTTTTCTTTTTTAACTATTTGATTTTATTTAGCGAGATCCTGTCCAGTACAAGGTCCCCATGTTAAACTCTAGCTGGTATTGTTGCCATTGGTTGTTAACTTACATGGTTGAACAGTTAGAATAATTTCTTGTGTTGGTGCTTTGGAAATCACTTCAGATATAGTCTGATTGGTAAATCATTTAATTTCAGGGAGTAGTTTTAAAAATTTAACAATGTCTACTGGCCTTTTTACCAGGAACTTTATAAAACTCTTCAAATAAGAATCAAAAATGCCTTGTAATATTTTAATGATTTCAAATGTTTTGAAAACTTTTCTCTCTCCTTACAAAATATATACACTCCAAATGGAGAAACTTAGCCTCTGTCCTTTTGTTTACTACAGTGCTGCTTCTCTTGTTTATATTTTTCCCTCTCAGTACAAGTTTCTAACTGGCTGTTTTTAACATGCTCTTTTCAGTGGAAATTCTGATATATGTTGGCTTGCTTAATGAACCTTGGCTGACTACCATATGCCAGGCATTGTGCTAGGAGCTCTGATAGGAAATTTTTCTGTGAGAAATCAGATTAACTTGGCATACTGCATGCACATTGAAAAAAAGTAACCTTGTGGAAAAGTACATAAAATTGTAGATTAAATCCACAAATGGCCTTCTAGCAGTATTAGTAATGTTTCACAATTATTCAGTGAATGAACTCACAGCACAGTAATTTGTACATGTTTCATTTTGAAATGTATATATTAAAATTTCACATATTTGTGTGTGTGTATGCGGTTATACAGGGTCCAGCAGAAGTAAGGCTTGCTTGAGTGTGGTTGGTAGGGTACGTGAATGTCTCGCACAAGACGGACAGCCATTTGAACATTTCACCTAAAATGTCATATTGTGTGCCTGAGTGTGATATTGTTATGTTACAGAATTACATGCTTATGATTTTGTAATAAAAGATTTTTATGTTATAAAAAGGGGCATTATTTGTGTTGGACCCCTGTATATGAGAGAGGGAAGGGCGATCTTATTATAATAGTATAATAACCACTGAAAACATTGCTCCTTTTTTGGCAGTTTCTTTCAGTTACATTGTTTTGTTTTGGTTTGGTTTTTTCTGATTTCTAATAAGAAAAACAAGAAGAGAACATAATGGGATCTTACAAGTAAGCAGAAAAATATAGCTACACATAGTTTACAAAGCTCCTCAAGTCATGTTGTAATAAAGTCTTGATTCTTTCTCTCAGACCAGAAGATCAATTCAGAAGTTACTAGAATGGGAAAATAACAGATTATATCACAAGGTAAGAAGTTTAAGCAAATAAATGCCACATTAATATATCTGTATTATTAAATTGAAAAATGGGAATTTCTCAGGCCACAAAAGAATGAATTAAAGAATTAATACTCAATTTTAATGTATATTCCTTACCAAATATTTTTAAATGCCATGATTTGGATCTTATACTTATTCCTAGATTATTTTCAGTGACTTATTCAAGTGTATAGGTAATTATTAGTATAAATTGATATCAAAATTCTTAACAAACTGTACTTTCTTAGCTTGCTTTACACTGGAAGTTGACTAAAAGGAAATGTGAAACTAGCAATATGATGGAGTATGTAAGTATGCGGTTGTTTTTAATTAAACTTTTTTGGATCCTATCCTAATCATTACATTTTATCATATTTATCATTTGTCAAATCATTTTTCTACCTTTTTTGTCCTCATCCTGAACTTCTGTCAGTTGGAACATAGAGATTTTTCTTTCACCTTCTTTAGATTTGTAGCCAACATAAAATATCTTGAAAGCTAACAATTATTTAAATCATAGAAAAATCTCAGCTAATGTGCTCTCATGAAAATATTACACAACCTTAATCTTCTTTTAACATAGGTGCAAATTATTGCATATGGTGATGGGCACAGCTGTTGTTGAACAAAATATTTCTAAGTGTAAGCTTGTCAAAGCTTGCATAACATAGGAACCGACTTCTGAATTCTGTATTTATTTTCCTGGGGTTTTATTTTTTTTTACTTAGCTGACATTTAACTTTTAGTGAAGAAACCATACTTTCTATACAGGGTCCGGTAGAAGTAAGGCTTGCTTGAGTGTGGTTGATAGGGTCTGTAAATGTCTCACCCAAAATGGACAACAACAATTTGAACATTTCACCTAAAATGTCATGTTGTGCTTGAGTGTGATATTGTTATGTTACAGAATTACATGCTTATGATTTTGTAATAAAAGGGGGGGGGCGTTATTTTTGCCGGGCCCTGTAAATTTTTTTTTTTTTTTTTTACTGAAAGCTGTGCATCTTAATCATAAAATGTAAATTCACATATAACCAGTGTAACAAATTCAGCATTATTAACATTGAAAAGAATATGAAATTTATTCATTTCAAGTTGCTGACATGTAGTATATATTTAATAATAAATATTGCATTTCCATTTCCTAAATAAGGATTATCATGGTATCTTTCACCACTTTGAGTAGTTTTGGGGGGAAAATGTACAAAGGACCACAAATCTAAAATGTACTATTATAAAATTATGTGTTAAATTTCTGTAAGTTCATAATTATCCTAGGTTTTCATGATTATATTTTCAAACCTTTAATTAAAATATTTTAATCCATTTGGACACTTTATTATTTTTTATAAACAACTGGTAAAAGATAGTAATACTCAACCAAATAACAACTTTAGTTGAAAAAATATAAAGATGTAATATAGATAAAGGTATTTTTCTAATCTGTACAGCACAATTTTAATCCATTCCACTTTGCAAAAAAAAAATGGGGGTGCAGGGAAGGTATGGAAGGACATAATAATGTAATAGGGTTTATTTTTTTGCACCTAAGAAAATAGTTTTTTTAAATCAGATAATAAAAACTGTTGCTATGGTGCAACAGTTTTTATTTAATTTTCTATCTAATGAAAATGTGTGGTAAGTTCTTTTTGTAACTGTTTTATATATTTCACTTACTTTATATAGTCCTCTGAAAAATGATTATAGACTTTCTGGGTTCTATATAAATTATAGTAAATGAAAGTTATTTTGTCAATATATTCTTGTCTGCTTTTATTTTGCAGGTAATACTAATAGAATTCTTACCAAAATATCCCATATTCCGACCTGACTGAGGAATTTTATTCAGTCACTTCTGTGTTACCTGTCATTTCCTACCCTTAGTGCCTTGTAGGTGATTTTGGAATGAAGATGGTCTCATTGCTCTGTTCACCTTATTCTTTATAATGGTAGAATATTCTTCTCACTCTTTTTATTTGTATTGGTTTAAAAACAAAATTTGCACATCTTTGTTTTGTTAAACAATGCTTGTGTTTTGCACTCTCAGTTTTTAAATAAATCCACACATATGTATATGTGTATAGTTGTTATTAAAGATAAAACATTAGTACTGGCATTAAAAAAACAAAAACTTGTTTTGAGCATGCTGCCTTATAATTTTCATACTCACTGTTTCTAAATATGCATCATTTTTCTAGGCTACTTTAACGCTCTGTAATCCCTTATTGAACAGACATAAAGAAGCTTTTGGTAGCTTTTAGAAATGGTTTTACTCTTACCTGCTTTTAAAGGACATGCAATTAATAGCACTGGTTTTGTCCTGCACTTAGCTAAATTATCACTTATGTTAGTGGATAAAATATTTAAACTCCTAAAGACTTGTAAATATTGTCTCTTTGCATAATGTAAAATGTGATATGCCATGGTTTACAGAATTTATTATTATTCTTACTGTATTGCCAACAATTCTGCATAGATTTTAATATGAATGAAGTTTGTAAGCATCCTTTTGAATGTACAGGTTGTTAACATGCTGTTGTATGGCAAAGCCATAATAAGTATGCGAAAAATTTCAACTGTAGGACAGGGTTCCCCTTTGTAATGTGTTGATTAAAACTGAAATCATTGTCTAAGATACTCTGCATTGCACCTGAAACCAAGACCCTGATTTTTTCTGTTTAATTCAGTAATACCCATTTTGTCCTCCATTCCTACCCCCAAAAGAATTAATTTGTCATCTTACACATTTTACAACCTCACTATTCTCATTTATTTCCCTCAATGTTTCCTTTTCCACATTTGAAAACACACACAATTATCAGCTGTAAGAAGTGTTTTGAGATTTTAAATGGCTTAGATGGAGTCTAGAACCCCATGAAAGCCACTGCTTGTGCCCTTCTGGGCATACAAAGGACCAACAGTTGGGGTTCTAATATTCTACTTTGGGAAAGAGAAAGCTAATTGAAAAGCTGTACCTAAAAAATATGTATGTGGTGGGTAAATCATAACTGATAAAATATTCTTGATATTATTTTTGAGGGTATTTTAAACATTTGGGTATTATTAATAAGGAAAGGCAAGTATTTTTTTTATAATTCTGCAATACATCGTCCGTATATTGTATTGTGTGTTTACCACCAAGAGTCAAGTCTCCTTCAATCACCATTCAACCACCTTTACCATATTCTACCTCCCCCCACCCCCTTCCCTCTGATTATCACCATACTGTTGTCTATGTCCATGAAGGGAAGACAAGTATATAGACAAAAATGTTTCAGTTTATAAGTTCGCCCCACATGTAGACTTTTCATTGGTATGTACATATATCTCTGTTTCTCTTCTCAATTAAGATAAGTGGTGTCGCTCAGTGGGTTGGGTGTCATCCTGCAAACTGAAAGGCCACCAGTTCGATTCCCAGTCAGGGCACGTGCCTAAGTTGCTGTCCAAGTCCCCAGCTGGGCTCGTGCAAGAGGCAACCAATTGCTGTCTCTCTGGTATCGATGTTTCTCTCCCTCTTTTCCTCCCTCACTTCCCCTCTCTCTAAAAATAAATAAATAATATCTTTTTAAAAAAGGATAAGTGAGTGCATTACATTCTAATTCTTCTAGAATTTGAATTTTAACATAATAAAAAAGCTCTATATTGTGTTAATTCAGCTGCAAATGTATGCCTATATGTAGGCATTATTTGTAATTCCTAGTGCTAAAAATAAAATTATAATACTTTATTTACCACCTTATTCTTATTGCTTTGAGTGAAGTTTTTTAGGCAGACATCCCAGTGAAAAGAACAATCATTTCTTCATAAAAGGTCAAACCTTTTAAAACCAATTTTAAAATTTATGCCCACCTTGACATTGACAGTCTTATATCAGTAATAGAAGAGGGGAAAAAGAAACCCTGTTTAATGTGTGACTATAATTTTTGCACAAACACTTTTTCACCTCCCTCTGTAGAGCCCCATTACCATGACACCCAGTTACCCAAACTCTAACTTTTCATATGCTGTGTGTGCCTGCAAATGTCATCTGTCTGTCTACTGCACAGTTGAAGGTGTATTTTTATAGACAAGGTGAAAATGCATACCAAATGTCTTCTTTTATAGCTAAGGTCAGGGAAAAATTGTATCTGTGGTTTATGTTCCAACTAATATCATCAGGTTTATGTTGCAAACTGTGACAGTTTAATACCAAAATTGATTTGCAGAATAATACAAAATTTCTAATTAGCACTAATTTTTAATTATAGAATAAGTGTCAAGTGATACTTTTATGTGCAACCCATAAAATCTTATTTTTTCCTATAAACTTAGAATTTAGCCATGTGATTGTCTTAGTAATTTTTTCTACCATGTATAAATCACACTTGGTTTTATTCAAAGAATAACAGAAAGTAGTTAATTGAGTTTCCATGATATAAATATTGAGACAAGAATAGAATGCATCTGGAGGTGACAGAGTATAATTCAAGTGACAGTAATATTTGTTATAAAAACTATGTGCCAGTATGTATAAACTTAATTTTAAAACCTACTCTAATTGCTCTTAAATTTATTGTTTTATTGATTGTTATGCTGGTTGACTCATCTTATTTTCTGGAACTATTCAGAAAATGTCCAGTGTTCTTTTTTACTTTCTTATATGACTGCTTTTTCAAACTATTTGCGGGGCTGATTAACATTTGTATATTTTGGAGTGCTTTGTAGGGGGGTGTTTTCTTTTCAATGAAATTGGCAAAGGTGAATGCTGAAATGACACAGTACGCTGTGGTCATTAATTCCTCCCCCATCAGCCTTTTTTTTCTTTTATCCTCAGAAGAGTATCCTCAGATATTTTCATCAAGTTAGTAAAATGTTTTTGTGAAAGTGTTTTTGAAGAAAGTAATTTTGAATTTCTTTGCTGCATTTTCCTTTATGAAATCTGCTATGCTCGTTTCTACAGAAAATAATGTGTATTTGCCAAAGTATATAAATCTCACAAAGCTTTAAGGTTGCATGTACTGGCTCTTCTCTAACTTTCCCTTATGCATCTCCACCCCATTACCCTTTTAAACACCCAAATTGTATATAAAATGAAATAAGCTTTAACCTTTTTCAGCTATTCTTTGTTCCATTTTAACCTCTCATGTTAATTTAGGAAAGAGACCATTGTAGTCAAATGTTAGAAGTAGATGGAGAAGTGCCTTGTCTTTTTTGAAAAAAGATTACATTTTATGTGGAAGGAAGCAAAATGGATGAATTGATAAAGATTAGATTTAAAACCATCTTTTCAACTAAGTATATTTCGCTAACACATTATATTTCTTCTTCTTCTTTAAATCCTGTTTCCTTGTTTTGCCCAGTCATGTGATCCATTAGTGACATCATATTACAGAACAAGACTATCAGTTTTAAATCTAATGCTAGTGAAGATCTAATTTAACATGGTTCTCAAATAACAATGGTCTTGGATTGAAGCCCCACCAAAACCCATTTAAGTATTTAATAGACACGCTGTTTATATTATTATGACCTATAAACACTAATGTATGTTCAGTTAATCAAACTGTGTTAATATTTAGTACTTTACCATTTCTAATGAAATTTATTTTTGTTTTTTAATAATTGAAGTCTAAGCCTTTGAACAAATAGAGTTTTTTCAAATGTATGAGAGCTTTAAAAATTATTAACATTTTATTTTGTTTACAAATAAACCACCACTTACAAAAATCAAATCTCACTACTTAAACAATATTTCTTTAGAATTGACTTTGACCTGGGAGGATATAGAAATTATATACATCTGTTTAATGGGAGGAGTTTCAAAGAGTGGAAATTTTTTTTTGCTAATTTGATGGTAAAATGCCCAAATTTATTGAAATTAGGTCATCTTATGCCTCTAAAATTCTAATTTAAAAATTCATTTTGCAACAGTTGTCAGATTGTCTGTAATCCTTTAAATGGTGAACTACAGGGAAATTTTCCTCAGAAAAGAAGTAGGTTTATTAACATTACCTGTTTATGTAATAGATGGACTAAAAATAAGGATAGAAATAAATGACAGACAGACAGACAGATAGACAGACAGACAGATATTCTCATCTTGCCCCAAATTTCTCTTTTCTGATTTGGAGCCTGCCTTTTCATTTTGATGGTGGCAACCTGAGAATATGTTTCATTTTCTGTGGATTCTGTCACATTCATACTATATGAAGAAATGATGTAATCTTATGGGCTCCAGGAAAGTCACTTAAATTACATGTCAATTTCTTTATCTGTAAAATCATGGGGTTGAACCTAGAGCTGGACAGAAAAGTAAAGATTACCTAATCACATTCTGTGATTCTAGGAATCCTTAGGAAATTTTTACCCTACAGAATCTCAGAATGATTTTTTTCAGATCTACTACCCTTGGTAGGAACTCTCACAGTGCCTTGCACACAGTAAAAGTTTGATTCAACAACTGGCTCCTAGCTGATATGTATTCATATCACACAGACTTAAAGAACCTGTTGCCTGCTAGACCTCAGCCCTATATAGTAATGAGAATGAATGTAACTCCCCAGGAACTGAGGACTGAGGTCTGTGGTCTTTGCCTATGTGGAATCTGACTATGTAGTTGGTATCCGGACAAGAATTACAGCTGTAGCAATGATGGAGATATGGGAGGATCTACTTTGACATTAATGCAAAAAGTTTCATAACTTATCCAATATTGTTTCAGTGACTTAATAAGCTCTATATCCTCAAAAAGATCTGTTGGAACAAATTGATAGTATTAGATGGCAAGGAAAGTGGTATGGAATCAAACCCAAGTCACTTCTGGTTGGTTCAATTCTTAGCTGTGCTGCTTAATTCCTCTGTATTTCATGTCCTCATTGTGTAAGTGGGGACAATAATCTGGACCTACCTCACAGGGGAATTGAGGATATTTTCATATATTAATGTGCTTTTTGAAGTTGACTGGAAAATATACTGGATATCATAATTTTGTAATTTTTAAATATATTGTTTTAAATCTATGTTATGTTTTCTTTCTCAGTCAAACCCTACAGAATGAGTGTTGCAATTAATCTATTTCTCAGTAATGAATTTTATCAATCCCCTATGTGTTAACATGGGTAATTGTGTTTTGTTATGTTAATACTTGATTTAGGGAGGAAAAGCAGGTAGTTATAAACTAGTGGTTCCCAACTTGGGGCAGATGAAGACAACAGTAAAGGCATCCTTGAACCTTTTTCAATATCTCAAAAAGTGTTCTAGAAACCATACATTTACTCAGAATATTTCTGCTGCACAAGCCAACTAAGACATTGAATTTCCATGTATTTTGTGTACATTTTTTCAATTCTGTCTATACTAGTTATCACACACTGATCTGAAGCTGTGAATGGCAGTTACGATTTTGATTAATAAAAAAATGAGAAAACCTATTACATGCAATTTAGTAAACAAAATACTTGAAAACATGGGGGAAGAATAATAAAGGGATTCTTATGGTGAAATGTTGGGAGCCACTTTCATAAAGGAACTAAGATTATTTGACTCTTTCCACAGGTTGCTTACCCAATCCCTAAATAATGAAATGCTAGATTGTGTGCATTGATGTGTTTTGGCTAGATTGGACTATATAACTTTGTGTTAGAATTTGCCTTCAGGTTTTTTTGTTTGTTTGTTTCAGGATTGTATCATTTATTTGGGTGTGTATGTGTAAAGCATACATACACACACACACACATAGGATTGCAAATGTGGAAAATGTTAAAATGTCATGTTCTAGCATTAGAGTAAATATCAATTTCTGAGTCTCAAAGTAGTTCTGTGTATAAACTCAATGTGATGAGCCAAGGCAATAATTTTTCAAAGTTCCTTTATTCCTGCTTATTTTCTTTGCGTTTATCTTGGCTTAATTTTCTTAATGTTCCATTTTCTAGTAAGCAAGTAGTGTAAAATTGTTTTAATGCCTGGACTTTGAAACAAGTTAGAAATGTTTGAAATTATATAATCTACAAGCTACTTTGCCATCATTGGACTAACCACATGTAAATATGAGTCTAGGCTGCAAAAACAGGAAATCCTGGTAGCCAGGAAGCAGGCATTGATCAAAACATCTGTTTGAAAAACCTAAGATTTCCACTTTTTGGCAGAGGATTCCTGTTGGGACAACTTTACTAGAAAAGAATAAAAGTGGCTATGTCCATGCAAACCAAGAACTTTCATGCATCTTGTATTGTTACATAGCCTGTGGAATGAATTCATTTTTCTTCTTTAAGTTATGGAGTAACCCCCCAGCAAGAACTCAACCTATATACAGCTGTGCCAAAATGAAGAATACCTGCCTCTCTGAAACTTTCATTGCTGCTTCTGTCATCATTCACTTGTCATATATAAAATTTTATTATCTCAGGATGCAAAATTACAATAAAGTGCGAATCTATGTTACTGAATTGAATTGTGTGTTCTTTGGTGCATCTTCCTTTCCTCTTTCTCTTCCCTGTTTTTATCATTATAAGCCTTACTTTTAAAAATTCTATTTTGTGCCCTGACCACTGTGGCTCAGTTAGTTGGGCGTCATCCCATAAAGTGAAAGGTCACCAGTTCTATTCTGGGTCAGGGCACAAGGCTGATTTGTAGGCCAGGTCCCTGGTTGGGGAGTGTATGAGAGGCAACTGATTGATGTTTCTCTCTCACATTGATGTTTCACTTCCTTTCTTTCTCCCTCCCTTCCCCTTTCTCTAAAAATAAATAAATAAAATCTTTTTTTTAATTGTATTTTGCAAATTGCCCCTTCACACATTTGCTAATGTTATGTCTCACCCTGTGATTCATGCTATATATTAGTTTGGAGAGCCTTTCTTGTGCCAAATGTTTGGCATTTGGCTAAGTAGAAATTTGTTTCTAAATGACTTTGCATTCACCCTGTATGTCTACCTATGAGCTATAAAATTAAAGCACAAGTGAAGTTTCACCTTACTGAGAATAATTTTTTAGTATAAGGAATGTTGGAATACAAAGTTACTTGGCAAAAGTTTTGACTCTTCATCAGATTGTATAAGAACTTCAAAGTATTAACATCTGCTTGAGTTAGTACTCAAGCTAGTTAACAATAATACTAGATTAATTAAAAATTATGACAAACTTTTGCAAATTCAACAAAACAGCAAAATCTAACAGAAGAAAAACCATTAAATGTTCGCCAGTATCTTTGGTAATTGTACTAAATATTTCAAAAAGACTTTAAATTCAAAATATTAAAGCAGAGATTACACAAATTTACAAAGAACTTTCATAGTGTTTAAAACTTTTTTCAACTATATTATATGGATGAGCAAAAAAATTATACTTTTCATTGATAACTTCTTGGATGTGGAATAGCATACTATGTGGAAAAATTTTTATGATATAGTATTGAGGGCAAAAGCCATATCCCTTTAAATCTGTCATTAAATAATATTTAACACTTCATGGGATACTTCACTTACCTAAACGTAGGAATTTCTTTCAGGAAAACTAGAATTCTGTCATTGTAATCACCATAAATCTGAGTTGTAATCCCTATTCTGTCACCTGAATGAACTCTAGAAAATATCAGGACACTCAGTGAACCTGATTTTATCCATCATACCCAAGAAAGGAGATTGGGTTAGATCAAGATTGCAAGCTAAGGTATAGGCAGTCCTCAGACAGACATGTCTTTTGGACCTGCAGTTTTTTTACTCATTTTTAATTAATTTCCTGCACTTGAAATTAAGAGACTTAACGTAGAAAAATCTTGAGAAATTCCACATGTGAAGAGTCAGCTGTAGCTGAGTAGCAGCCCACCCCTTTTCCAGGAAGCATTACTTTATGTTTTGCCCTGCGTTTAAGATAACATCACTGAATCACAATCCCAACTTGTCTTGCAGAACTCTGTAAGCAGGAAAGACCACCTGGTCAATCACAAAGACCCTGGACAGATAAGGAAAATTGTGGAAGCTTCCACAAGAAGTCACCAATCCACATAGCCCATAACCCTGAACCCCTTACTCATGATTTTTTTTTTTTGCTACTAAAGCCACTGGAGAGTTGGACTGTTAAGAGATAACTTTCTGTTATGCTTGTGTGGTGCCCTACAATAAAGCAACTCTGATTCCTCCACTGCAATTCTCAGTGTTCAGTGTTTGGCTCTGCTGTGTGCCAGGTGGACAAACTCTGTTCTGTTCAATTACACTGGCAGCTCTCTGTCCTGCTCCTTATGTACCCAAGCAAACCAAGGCTCAACCACATGGCATCTTGACATATGAGTCAACAATTAGTGTTGAAGGAAACAGGTTTTCATTTACAAGGTTCCTTTCTTGAAGGGTCTGAAAGCACTGTTGCTCAGAGCCCTCTTCCCACAAGGCCCACCACTTCCCTCGCTCCCCAAAAGCCTATAAGCCAAGACCATGCCCAGAAGTTCCCCATATCCTTATCTGTTATTAAGTTGGTTGTACAAACAGGTCTCCATCCCCTCTGGAAGGTGTTTTTGTGAATTTTAGAGTCACCATCCTCTCGCAGCCACTCTCTTCTTCAGGACCTGGGGTACGTTGTCCTCAGCCTCCATGTAGTGGTTCGGGAAAACGTGCCGTGTTACACTGGGTCATGGTGGAGCCCAGGGAGGCACAGTCCCAAGACAGTGACTTCTCCATATGTCCTTCAGAGAAGCAGAAGTCTGCAACTCAACATTCCCGGTCACAGTTCAGCTCCAAGCATGTCTCATGAATCCGTGCTTGGTTAGGCAGGTGCCCGCACAGCTCCATCAGCCCTACTCAGACCTCTTCTCTTCATGGTGGACTCTCTCCTACACCCATTCAGACCACGCGGCCCTTTCTTACACACCGACCTCATGGTGGGCCAGACCCCATCCTACGCCCTTTCAGACTGCATGGCTGCTGCTTCTCTCTCAGCCCACATGGCTTCTCCTTTCTCAGGTCATCCTTATTTTAAATGTTCAGCCCAGAACTTCCTATGTGACCAAATATCCTCCCCCTCCTATGATATGCCACTTTTACCAGTTCCCCGACATCTTTTACTTTCTTTTGGATGCCATATTTAGCCAGGGCAAGAGTTCTCCATGATGCACGGACATCTGGTGTGAGCATCCACCTCCCCTGGCTATGTCACAAGTCACTATATACCCTCAAGATCACATAAACCTTCTGCGCTGGGCAGCAGCCCTCTCCTTTCAAGAGAGGCACAACTATTAACTTGCCATTGTTATGCAAAGTATCTTAAATGCCATATCATCCACTCCCCCCTCCCACAACCAAAGGTTTGGGGATTTTCTCATCTTTTCAGGGGACACCTGCTGTGCACCCCATTACACTTAGACACTTAATCGACAATTGCATATAGAGTCATGTGCCTCTTAATATGGATAGATTCTGAGAAATGCATCATTAGGTAGTGTTGTGAACATCACAGAATGCACTTACACAAACCTAGATGGTATAGCTTACTGCACACCTAGGTTATATATGGTATAGCCTATTTCTCTGTAGGAGAGGAAAAACTAATTTTCCCTCTATCCCTCTGGAAGGAGCCAAGGAAAACAGAGTAAATCCTTAAAATGGCCCAACCCGTCAGGTTAAATAGCACCTTCAACTAAAAAGAAAAGGAGTTTTTGGGGTGTGAACTAGTCAGTTATGGGAAGCTTCCAGGAAAAGCACAGTAAGCAAAGGTAAGGTTAGTATGCAGATTTAAGCCCATTTTTTGCATTGATAAGAGTTTCTGGAGATTAGATCATCCTCTTCTTCCTGGTACAAGGAGGGAGACACCCTTACAAGTGGATATTTCCTTTACAAATGTAAATGTCTCTTACAAAGAGTAACTTCTACTTGATTTCCAGAGTTTCTCTCATTTCTGCCCTTTCTTAAAATTAACAATGCTAAAATAGTCCTTACTCCAAATAGACATATTTTGGAGTGACAAATTCTATCTCCCCACAGATCCAAGACTAAAACTTGTATAACAAGTTACTGTACTGAATACTGTAGGTAATAATAACACAATGGTAAGTATTTGTGTAATGTGTTGCACTACAATGTGACTAGGTGACAGGAATTTTTCAGCTCCATTATAATCTTATGGGACCACCATAAGATATGTGGTCCATCCTGGACAGAAACATTGTTATATCAGATAAAGTTTAGGCTTCCAGACAAGATGGAGACATAAGTAGATATGCTTCACTTCCTTGCACAACCAAAAGAAGGATGACCAATTTAAAAACAAAAAACAACCAGAACTGACAGAAAATTGAACTGTATGGCACTCTGACAACCAAGGAGTTAAAGAATAAACATTCACCCAGGCTGCTAAGAGGGTTGGAGACAGGTAGCTGGGGCAGAGAGGACATGCAGCAAGGCAGTAGCTGGCAGACAGGGTAACTGAGGTGGCAGCTGGCAGACCGGGTGGTCCCACATTTGGGTGCACATAAACCAGAAAGAACAACTGGGGGCAAGACAGACCACACAACCCAGGGTTCCAGTGTGGGGAAAGAAAACCTCAGTCTCTGACTGTAAAATCCTTTGGGGGGTTGTGGCAGTAAGAGAAACTGGCAATCTCACAGGAGAGTACATTGGAGGGACCCACGGGGTCCTAGAATGTACACAAATCCACCCACCTGAGAATCAGGACCAAGGCAGCACCAGAAAGGCCCAATTCACTTGTGAATAGAGGGGGAAGTGAATGAAAGTGAGGCAAGAGCCAAACAAGTGGCATTGTTCCCTCTCTGACTCCTCCCCCACATACAGTGCCACAACACAGCAAAGTGGGTTGCCCTGTCCTGGTGAACACCTAAGACTCCTCCCCTTACAATGTAACACGTGCACCAAGACAAATAAATATGACCAAATGAAAGAATAGATCAAAACTCCAGAAAAAGAACTAAGCTGTAAGAAGATAACCAACTTATCAGAGGCAGAGTTCAAAACATTAGTATTCAGGACACTCACAGAAATGATTGAATACGGTTGCAAAACAAAGGAAGAAGTAAAGGCTACATAAAGTGAAATAAAGAAACACATACAGGGAACCAACAGTGGAGGGAAGGAAACCAGGACTCAAATCAGCGATTTGGAGCAGAAGGAAGAAATAAATATTCAACCAGAACAGAATGAAGAAACAAGAATTCAAAAAAAAATGAGAAGAGGCTTAGGAACCTCTGGGTCAACTTTAAGCCCGCCAACATCTGAATCAGGGATAACAGAAGGAGAAGAGGAAGAGCAAGACATTGCAAACTTATTTGAAAAAATAATGAAGGAAATTTCCCCCAATCTGGCAAAAGAAATAGACATCCAATTTCAGGAAGCACAGAGAGTCCCAAAGAAGCTGGACCCAGGGAGGAGCACACCAAGACACA
The DNA here is from genome assembly GCA_004026545.1 of Mormoops blainvillei. Taxonomy (NCBI): domain Eukaryota; kingdom Metazoa; phylum Chordata; class Mammalia; order Chiroptera; family Mormoopidae; genus Mormoops; species Mormoops blainvillei. The sequence continues at coordinate 54,561 of PVJD01008035.1, read as the reverse complement.
TCATAATTAAATTACCCAAGATTAAAGATAAGGAGAGAATCTTTAAAGCAGCAAGAGAAAGGGAGAGAGTTACCTGCAAAGGAGTTCCCATAAGACTATCAGCTGATTTCTCAAAAGAAACCTTACAGGCAAGATGGGGCTGGAAAGAAGTATTCCAAGTCATGAAAGGCGAGGACCTACATCCAAGATTACTCTACCCAGCAAAACTATTATTTAGAATGGAAGGACAGGAGACCGGATTGTGAGTGGTGAGCACACGATGCAATATACAGATGTTGTCTTATAGAATTATAAACCTGAAGCTTATATAAGTTACTACATGTTAGCTCAATATTTTTTTTAAAAGGGGGAGATTTGGAAATCCAACAGTTCGAATACCCTTATCATTTATGAGTTGCCTGAGGCTGAGCAAGGTGTTGACGTGTCTGCTTTTCCTCACTATATCCCTTGAAGGCAGAGATTTTGTCTTTTTAAAAAGTATTTTTATGATTACAAATATAATCAGTATTCATGGTAGTAAAATGGAAGAAGTAGAAAATAAAAGTTGTCCTTTACTAAAAAAAAAAAAAAAAGAAAAGAAAAAGAATGGAAGGGCAGATAATGTGCTTCCCAGATAAGGTAAAGTTAAAGGACTTCATCATCACCAAGCCCTTATTATATAAAATGTTAAAGGGACTTATCCAACAAAAAGAAGATCAAAACTAGGAACAGTAAAATGACAACAAACTCACAACCGTCAACAACTGAACCTAAAAAATAAAACCAAAAACAAACTAAGCAAACAACTAGAACCGGAACAGAATCACAGGTATGGAGATCACGTGGAGGGTTATCAGTAGGGAGGGGGAGGGGTGAGAATAGGGGAAAAGGTACAGGGAATAAGAAGCATAATTGGTAGGTGCAAAATAGACAGGTGAAGGTTAAGAATAGTATAGGAAATGGAGAAACCAAAGAGCTGATATGTACTATCCATGGACATGAAGTAAGGGGAGGGGATGCTGGGGGAAATGAGGGTACCAAGTGGAGGGGGATAAGGGGAGAAAAAATGGGACAAGTGCAATGACATGATCAATAAAATATATTTTTAAAAAAGAAATATTGTTATGCAGCTTATGGCTGTAGTATATGCTATTTCTGCATATGCCTGTATTTCCTATTATAATCAAACATCCTGTTCTTTTTAAATCACAGTACAGATTTTAATGTTGTTCAAATATCTCCATAGGAACACATGTTCTCATCAGACCACAAATGCCAACATTTGATTCGGGAAATAAGAATACTATAGTCTTTCACCCACATTTAAAACATGATGTCATCAAAAGGAGGGGACATGCTTTAGTTTTTTTATCCTCCTGAAGTATTCTCTAGTACAGGATTGAGAATGCAGTGGGTACCAAGTAACAGAGGTTGACCAGCTGTTGGGTCGGCATGGGTCAAATGTGCAGATTTCCTTAAAAAGAGGAAATTTTCCAGGGTTGTGGTAAAGACCTTTGAGTCTGCAAATGGTACTCTACAAATGACTTGTATAGAGCTTGAAAATATAATGGTGTGTGTGAAAAGGGGCCACAAAACTAAATCTAACAAGCTCAGGGGAGGCCTGCATGGCGGCCTTACACACTCAAGAGACCTAAAGTAGCCACATAGGATGGTCTGAACATAAAACTTCTTAACTGAAAGGGTGTCATGGCAGGTAGTCATGTCCTAGGCAGGTATATTCCTTGACAAAGGTTAATATTTACCTTAACTAAGCCCGTCTGTTGTCTTTTTGCATCTACGATAACATACTGTCCCACCAGGGCATGGAACCAGAAACCCCTCATTGTTATCTTGTTGCTCAAATATCATCTCCATGTGCTGTAAATGTTAATTTTTAACAATCCTGTACCTCCCCCAATGTAAAAGGTGTATGCGTCTCTCCATTTTACTCTTTATTCAATCTCAGAGGTTTCCCCACTTTGCTTTCTCCCACCTCCCTAATCTATCACCAATGAATTTCATGTAAACCCGTTATGTCTCATCTTTTTATTATAATGTATAAAATAAACTGCAAAACTGCCATCCTCTAGAGTATTTTCTCAATCTGTTGAGATTTGTTGCCTGGCTATTGTCATCAGTTTCACTCAAATATACTCATAAAAATTCTCTAGGAGCTTGGATGTTTCTTATGTGGACGGTGGATACATAATAAATACACTGAAAATGCCTTGTAATCCTGTTTGCTTTTACTCTGTTCCCTTCACTAAACTGGTCTAACCAGGACTTTACATAGCTAAGGGACTTTTCACACTTTCACAGCTTTCTCTCTTTTCTCATTAACACTAGGACAAATGAACAAACAAAAAAACAACTGCTAGATAGGTGAATCAGGCACTGTTATCTCCACTTTAAAGGTAAGAAAATTAGCCCTGAGAGGGAAAGTGATTTACCCAAAATCACACACCAGAACCACGACATTCCTACTAACGTTGACCTCACCTTGGTATTCTTGTTCTGAATTGACCATCCTCAATCCTTGCCCGCTTCCCTATTCTGGACCTCTGGTTTTTATAGGGCAGAAATATCCTGACTTGTTTTCACAATGGGAATTAGAGTATTTGATCTAAGAGAGACCTTAGAGATCCTCTAGTCCCACTCTCTCATCCCATAAGCAGGAAAAATAATGCTTAGCTTGGTGAAATAACTACCTCAGGGGAAAAAGACTAACTTTCAAACAGGCTTTGAACTGGACAGTCAGATGCTTTGCTCTCCCTTAAAGTTCTACTTACTTGGCATCTTTGCAATCATATCTCTCAGACGTGTTTCAACCTGTTTGGTCTCTAAAACTGACACGAATAGAAATTCAGGTCAGATAGGGTAAGTCTCATGTCAATGTTGATTTAACATTTTTTCCAGCCTGGGTCAATATATAACAGAAGCTAGAGAACCTGAAAGAAAAAAGAGTAAACTAGGGAATTTCAGTGCATTTTTTATAATGTGTACACATTTATAAATAATGTGTAAATTGGTACTGATTACCTTATATTATACAATAACCTTGAATCTTTTTCACAATCTGCGGTACAGAATCTGGAACCTGAGAGAGACTGTAATAAATTTCTAAGAAATCTGAAACTGTAAATGCTGAACCATAAGTAGTAATATTCTTTAGGCCTTTAAGAGGTGACTTGACCATTCTCCCTTTCTCTAAAGTCTGCCCTGCTCCTAGTTTTCCACTATACAAATATGAAAAGCAGAGCTACAGCATGTAGAAAGTGGAGTATTATATACAAAGTGAATTGAAAACTTTAATGAAGGTGAGAAAAGTCGTGAGACACATAGTGGATAACAGGAACAAAAAATGGAGAAAAACAAAAATAATATACATACTATTTTTACCCTAACCTCTGTCCTACAATTTGTTCTGTCAAACAAACTCAGAGAGAGTCTGAGATTCTACTATAAATAAATAACAAAAATTTATTCAAGGGTCTTTGAGTTTGCAAACTGAAAACACATTTAGGTAAAAACCCAGAAGTGTCCCAAAGAAGAAAGGAAAGTTAAAAGCTCTTATAGTAAAAAATACATTCTTGAGGATTACTAGTCCTGCATTCTTAGCTCTAAAATTGGTCCAGGACACTTATCAGATGTCAGACAGTAAGGACGATGCATATCAGATGATCTGTTAGATAGGTGACCTGAGGTCTGGTCAATACCAGTGGTCTAGATAATGGACGTCAGGTTAATGTATATGTGAGTCTTTCAGGGGTAATTAGGTGACCTAAATATGTAAATTCTTCAAGAGACTATAAGAGGCTCACCTAGAGGTCCATATGTAGATGCAGACATTGACATAGGATTGAAAAATACAAAAAAAGTTTGTTTCCAAGCTAGTTAGAACAAGATGTAGTCTTTCCTCATGCCTCAGCCTTCATAATGTTAATACTTTTAGTGGTTTGGTTAAAAATTACTGTATTTTTTATATCCCCTTTCTTCACTTTTCCTCAATTCACAGTGTTTCTTTCAGAAATCCTTTCAATCGTATTTTGTTTACCTTTAAAATGTACTGTATTTAGAGAGTGTCATCTCATAGAATCACATACAGTACAGTAGTTCTCAACCCCAGGTTTTTAGATTTATTTGGGTAATATAATAAGTATGAATGCCCGAGCTCACTCCAAAACAATCAGAATCTCTAGAAAGCAGCAATGTAACCACACAGGATTTTCATTTCTTTAATATAACCTTTTCTCCTTTCTTTCCTTTTCATTCAAACTGTCCTAATCCTGCATGCTGACTCATTTCTCTCTTTCTCCCTTGCATGTCCACTCCCTTAATGATTAAACCTTCATGGAAATAAGGTTTTAGTCAGCATAAAATAATCCCAGGAAATAAAGCTTCAGGACTAACACACAAAGACAGAGTTTCAATCAAACTAGAAATAACATCTAAGCCTCAGTTGTTGTGGCTCCGGGCCCAGAAAAGTGGGGAAACCAGATGAAACAACACAATGGCTGACATCAGGGTCTGATGCATCGATCAATCACCCCTGCCCCAGCGCTGACCAATCAGTAGAGGCCACGACCTTAACTCCCTTAGTCACCATGATTGAGGATTTTCCCCCATATAAACTCATCCTCTGGAAGCCATCAAGGAGCCAGGTCTTTGAGCACTAGCACACCTGTGACTCCAAGCATGAACCACTTCCTCAAGTAATAAACCCTTACTTTATTTGCTAAAAGCTCCTGTTCGTGTCTTATTGGGCTTTGATGCATGCAGGCAAATGGACCCTTTAAGTCTGGTAACAGTTTTGGCGCCCAACGTGGGGCCTCCCTTTTGCCTATGGATTTGTGGACCCCTATCCCAGGGTGTGCCACCAGACCACCACTTAACAGCTGCCCAGAACTGTTGACTTGGAGGCAGAGGCTGGACAGTAGACCATGTTGAGATGCCCCCAGCCTACTGCACTGTTGTTTGCAGCATAAAAAAAAAAATGGAAAAGCCTAGATTTGGATTTTGTTTTGGTTTTGGAAATTGAAGACACCCTCTAAGATTTCAAGGGTGACAAACCCAGGAATACCGTCCTCCTCTAGGTTCTGGGAAATCCAAATGGGAACAAGGAGGGAAACTATTCCTGAGAAGTCTCAGTTAATATGTTTGATCTAGTCTCTCTCCCAGACTTAGGGAAACTTGGCAGGAACAAAGAGGGAGAAGTCTTTGTCTGGTCTCCTTCTCCCAGGCTCAAAAACTTGATGGAAACTATGAGGAGGAAATTTTGTTTGTCAGTCTGCTTGAGGCTGTATTTGTTATCTGTTAAATCTATATCTCATCTTGTAGGAAGGAGAGCCAACTCTTACCACATTTCAACAAACCTAGAAAAAGAGGGCAGTGGAAGCTCATCCTGGCCTAACTGAAGGAAACTATTTATTTCAGATAGACCAGACTAAGCAAACCTTGTGTTTGTCCCCGCATCCCTGCTGAGGGAGTAGTACTTAGACTTTGAGACATAGTGGGAAGTTTGGGTCAATTAGTCCCTCTTACTATCTTGTCTGTTGTGTCTGATTTGTTGCTGGCTGAACTGTAGAAAGATACAAGAGTCGATGAATTGTTAGATCTTGTAACTGTTCATTCCCTGTTTGTTCTTTTATGTAAACTGTCTAATTTTGCAACTTATTTAACATCGCTCAAGGTAAAATGAGTAATTACTTCAATTGATAAAGACCTTAGTAACATGGGTAATTCCATCTCTGTACCCCAGTGTCATTCTCTAAGCTGTATCTTACAGAACTGGAGTACATTTAACTAAGAAACTATGAAAATAATGGTAAAATCTTACTAGAAGACAACCTAAAAAATTTGTCCTAAGAACTCAGCTTGGTAACTCAAGTTGGAGGGAAAAAAATTGGGGCTAAATAAAACAAACATTGATAGGTTAAAAAAAAAGGTTTTACTACAGTACTGCCAAAGGCTGAATGGGGCAAAATTGACCCACTGTTGATCTGCTAAGATTAAAGGCTCCCAAACAAGCCTTCTCTATTTATCCTAGTGTGAAGAAATTTAAAAGACAACAAGAGATTACAATAAGAAACCTGACCAGCAATAGCTTGGGGCATTAGTCAGGCTGGTTAAATCAAGATAAAGATTAATAACAAAACCAGTGTCCCTGGGCCTAACCCCTCCCTGGGACCCAAAACATTTTCACTCAAGAGTGGCTAAATCAGTCAAGATAGAAAAGAGAAATATCAAGGACTCCTTGAGATGGGAATTCCTGAGTTGTAGTACAAAAACCCATTGATGAAGCCCTGACTCAAACTACAGTTAGATTAAAGAATATGAAGCCCCACACCATAGCAGTGCACAAGTGGGCAGGTGGGTGGCCAAGTTTTCCAAGTAATAATTTCATCGAGATCTCCAGTGATAGGCAAAGGTTCGATGATGAGAGCCCCAGCACCAGTAGTGGTAGTTCAGATACAGCCCAGTGAGACCCAGCCACTCCAGAGCCTGAAGAACATGAAGAAAACCTTCTGCCCAGCAGAAGAAAAACACTAAACTCTCCAGCAAAACCACTACTAAGTTATCCACTAGTGCCAGAAGAATTCAGAAGGAGCTACCTGAACCCTGGCTGGTGTGGCTCAGTGGACTGAGTGCCAGCCAGTGAACCAAGGGGTCACCGGTTTGATTCTCAATCAGGGCACATGCCTGGGTTGCGGGCCAGGTCCCCGGTAGGGGGCGGGCAAGAGGCAACCACACATTAATATTTCTCTCCCTCTCTTTCGCCCTCCCTCCCTTTCTGTCTAAAAATAAATAAAATCTTTGAAAAGAACTATTAAAAATTTATTGAATGAATGATTGCACAATATGTAGTAGCATAAAAAAGGTTAATATCACCTGAAAGCTACGAAAACAGGCATATATCCAGAAAAGAATGTGATTTTAAGGTTTGGTTAGACCAGTGGTCCCCAACCTTTTTGGTAGCAGGCCCCTGTTTTGTGGAATACTGGGTGGGTGGGGACAGGAGGCAGAGCTCAGGTGAGCTTTACTTGAGGACTGATACAGGTACATGGCCAGGGGACCCCTGGGTTAGACCACATCTATAACATTTTTCCTGTTTTAACAACAGGAAACAAAAGCCTTCTCTGACTCAAAAACCCTTAGCTGGAAATCATACACTATGTCGTTCCTGTATGACAGCCGTATCACTTTGCTTTGTACTGCCCATTCTGTTCTCCGAATCTCACACTACCTCTGTATGGAAGTCAAGGACTTCCATACAGGTTCCCAGTAGGGGGTGTGGGAGAGGCAACCACACATTGATGTTTCTCTTCCTCTCTTTCTCCCTCCCTTCCCCACTCTCTAAAAATAAATAAATAAAATCTTTTTTTAAAAGATTTTTTAAAAAAGAAGTTAGCTGAAATAACCCTTGATTCTCCTCCTAACTGCAGTGCTGGGCCTACAGGAAATAACATTTTAGTGGAGATCGACTATTCTTGGTCCATCAGGTTCTTTATATGAAGGTGGTGTGTTTTTTCTGGATATCACATTTTTATCCAATTATCCATTTAAGCCACCAAAGGTTAATTTCCGCACCAGAATCTATCACAACAACACAAACAGCCAGGGAGTCATCTGGATATCCTTAAAGACAACTGGAGTCTTGCTTTGAATGTTTCAAAGGTTTTGCTGTTGATTTGTTCTCGTTTAACAGACTGCAACCCTGTGGATCCTCTGGTTGGAAGCATAGCCACTCAGTATTAATCAAAAGAGCAGAACATGACAAGATCGCCAGACAATGGACCAAGAGATATGTCACATAATTCACATAATTTGTATGCAGTGTGAAAGAGCAGAAGGCATCTTCTCACTGCTGCAAATCTTCATAGCCTTTACAATATGGACTTCTGCATATATGTTATACTGATTCTATTCTGCTTTTATCCTTTGGAGATTGGGAGGCTTCCCAAAAAGGTAAATGCTATCAAGAGTAGAACTTCGTAGCTATAGATTAGTTGTTTAAATACCTACTTGCAAGTGTTGCTTCTTTGGGATATCAAAATGTATTTCGTGATGTACCAAGGATACTGATCCTGAAACCTACCAAATATTATAGTGCACTTTAGCCTAATTCATTATCTGTATGAGGTTATAAAAGTAGCCATAGATGACTAGGATTTATGTTATTTGTATTAAACCCAGATCTACTTCTGAGTATGTAGTTAATGCTGTTGTGAAAAATGTTTTACTTTTCACTTTTGTCAGTTTTTAATAAGAGGATTTCCTTTTACCCTTTGTAGCACAGAGAGCATCTGATGTATCATCTCAAACACCATAAACATGCTTCTGAAGGCATAAAAAAAAGGAAAACATGGATGGACCTTGAAAATATTATGCTAAGCAAAATAAATCAGTCAGAAAAAGTTAAGAACCATGTGATTTCACTCATATGTGAGATACAAAACTGAAACTCAGAGACACAGACAGACAACAATATGGTGGTTATAAGAGGGAAGGGGGCGGGAAAGGGGTGGAGGGTCAACAGGGCCAAATATATGATAACACAAGATGATTTAACTATGAGTGTTGGGCACACAATGCAATTTACAGATCATGTATCACAGAAAGATACACTTGAAACCTATATAATTATATTAACTAATGTTACCCTAAGACATTTAATTTAAAAATGTAAGAATTGATAAGATTAGGAAAACTGGAAAATTTAGACAAGCTTTATGTTAGAAAAAGCAGTTAATGTCAACTTTAATTGACTGCATCTCTTTTACCTGAAAGTATTGTAGAAATAGACACTGTGTCTCATTGTGGAACTGGGACATGAAGGTGGTCAGTTCTTTCTTTTGGTTATCAGAGGGAAAAGACGCGGGAAGGTCTTTACGCCCTCTTGGGTCCACCGAATTGTTTAATAATGCCAGAAATATGTATTATATATTCCAGCTAAAACCTGATAAGATATTTGAAAGGATTTAGCCCAGGCTGGTGTAGCTCAGTGAATTGAGCGCCAGCCTGCAAACTGAAGGGTTGCCGGTTTGATTCCCAGACAAGGCACATGCCTGGATTGCGGGCCAGGTCTCCAGTAAGAGGTACATGAGAGGCAACCACACATTGATGTTTCTCTTCCTCTCTTTCTCCCTCCCTTCCCTTCTGTCTAAAAATAAATAAAAAAATATTTTTTTAAATTTTATTTATTGATTTTAGAGAGAGAGAGGGAGAGGAGAGAGAAAGAGAAATTGGTTTCTTCTCATACACACTGTGACTGGGAGTTGAACCTACAGCCTTGGCATATTGGGACAATGCTCTAATCAACTCAGCTACCCAGCCAGAGCTCAACCCAAATTTTGAAAGCAGTTGTCCATACCTTACATATCTTTGTGAAACCAGAAATCCAGCTCTAGTCGCAATTGAAACCCACCTATGTTTATCATCCCCAATTCCTAAGACTAAAGAAAAAAATGGAACATTAAGGTGTTTTCGAACATACAAACTGCTTGTATGGCTCCAAGATTCCCTTACCAAGGAAAAATACACATTTTAATTGCTTTATTCACAAATATATATATTTTTAAATCTGAGCAGAACAATTTACCTTATTTCAGCTGATCTTTTCTACACTAGTGAGTTTTCCTTTATGGTGTCTGTTTCATGACTGAAAGATCCCTGTGTCTCTCTGCATGTTCAAGTATGTTGTGGTATTTTCTTTTTCTGATGGAACTATTAATTTTTTAAGGCTTTATTAAATTGTCTTAAATTTTGTCAAAGACAAAAACCACATGATCATATAAATAGATGATGAAAAAAATTTGATAAAGTACAAGCACCCATTCATGATAAAAACACTCAGCAAAGTAGGAGTAGGGGGAGCATACCTCAACATAATAAAGGTCATGTATAAGAAACCTACAACCTATATCATATTCAAAGGGCAAAAACTAAGAGCTTTCCCCCTAAGATCAGGAACAAGACAAGGGTATCTGCTTTCACCACTTCTATTCAACATAGTACTGGAAGTTCTAGCCACAGGGATCAGACAAGACAAAAAATAAAAGGTATCCAGATTGAAAAGGAGGAAGTAAAAACAGTCATAGTTTTCAGATGACATGATAGTGTACATAGAAAACCCCATAGACTCAAAAAAAAAAAAAGACACAAACCACTTGACCTAATAAGTGAATTTGGCAAAACAGTGGGATACAAAGTCAACATTCACAAATTAAAGGCATTTTTGCACACTAACAATGAAATATCAGAAAGAGAAATCAGGAAAAAAAATTCCATTTACTATAGCAACAAGACAAATAAAGTACCTAGAAATAAACTTAACCAAAGAGGTAAAGACCTATACTCAGAAAACTACAGAACATTGAAGAAAGAAATTAAGGAAGACACAAACAAATGGAAGCAGATACCGTGTTCATGGATTGGAATAATGAATATCATCAAAATGTCCATACTACCCAAAGCAATCTATAGATTCAACACAATTCCTATTAAAATACCAATGACACATTTCACAGATTTAGAACAAATATTTCAAACTATTATATGGAACCATTAAGGACCCTAAATAGCCTCAGCAATTTTGAGAAAGAAGAACAAAGTAGGAGGGTTCACAATACCTGATATCAAACTATATTACAAGGCCACTGTAATCAAAACTGTCTGATGCTGGCATAAGAACACACACATAGATCAATGGAACAGAATAGAGCCCAGAAATAAACCCATATCTCTAAGGACAATTTATATTTGGCAAAGGGGGTAGGCACATAAAATGGAGTAAAAATAGCCTCTTCGACAAATCGTGTTGGGAGATCTGGACAGCTACATGCAAAAATATGAAACGACCACCAGCTTACACCATACACAAAAAAATGAACTCAAGATGGATAAAAGACTTAAATATAAGTCGTGACACTATAAAAGTCCTAGAGGAGTACATAAACAGGAATCTTTCAAATATTCCACACAGCAATATTTTCACCGATACATCCCCCAGGGCAAGGGATATAAAGGAAAGACTGAAAAAGGGGGACTACATCAAATTAAAAAGCTTCTGCATGGCTAAAGAAAACATCAACAAGAACTCAATAAAAGAGATCAAGACTGAACTAGCAACCATAAGAAATAGAACTGACCAGATGGAGAAAAGAATTAGTATATCAACGATAGAAATCTAGAAATTACACAGAGGGGAGAAGAGAAAAACTTGAGCATTAGAAAAAAATTTAAAAGCCCAGACTAGTGTGGGGGTGGAGAGAGCAGCCCAGAGCAAGGACATTCAAAAAGCGAGACCCTGGGAAGACTGAAGCTCTGGGCTGCAGAGGCACCACCTGTTGGTCTACTAGGATCTCTGCCCTGACGAGCTTGCCAGATGCAGTGCTGAAACAGCCTATTACAATGGCTTGCAACAGAGAACCTTTCATGCCCAAGACTGGCACAATAGGTGGCAAGCTTCAGGTAATATTAGAGCAGGATCCATGAAGCTTTGCAGGTAGAGTATCCTATTCTTACTCTATTTTTTTTTCTCTTTTCTTTTTTATCCTTTTTTCCAATTTTCTTTTATTATTATTTATTTTATTTCATTTTTATTTTTTACTCTTTACATATTTTTCATTTTTTATTATTATTTTTCTTTCTTTTCTCATATTCTGCCCTTTAATATTCTGTTTTTTTCTTCTCTACTTTCTTTGTTCCTTATCTTTTATTATTCTTTTTCCTTTTTTATTTATTTTTTAAAAATTGTTTTAAAATTTTTGTTTATTTTTAGAGAGAGGGAAAGGGAGGGAGAAAGAGAGGGAGAGAAACATGATGTGTGAAAGAAACATTGATTGGTTGCCTCTTGGACACCTCTAACTGGGGACCTGGCCTGCAATCCAGACCTGACTGGGAATTGAACCAGTGACCCTTTGGTTTGCAGGCTGGCACTCAATGCACTGAGCCACACCAGACAGGGCTCTTTTTCTTTTGTATTTATTTTATTTTATTGCTTTTGTTGCATTTTTTGTCTTCTTTTTTAATTCTAATTCTTTTATTTCTGGTTGTTGTTGGGTTGTTGTTGTTGTTGTTGTTTTTTTGTAGTTTCTTTTTGTTTTGTAGAGGTTGTTTTTGGTTTTGTTTGTTTTCTCTTGTTTTGTTCTGTCAGCATCTGTATAATACCCTGTTCAACCTGGTCACGTTTGAGCCTCATAGTCAACCAACATGAGGATCAAGCCCACCCACAAACAGGACAACAGCAATCAAGAACCAATTACAACAGCCCTGACCACTTTGGCTCAGTTGGTTGGAACATTGTCCCATAACTGACAGATAGTAGGTTCAACTCTAAATCAAGGTATATGCTTAGGTTGCAGCTTGATCCCCAGCCCAGGAGCCCTGGTCTGAGTGTGTACAGGAGGCAACCAATCTGTGCTTCTGTCTCAAGTGGACATTTCACTGTTTCACTCTCTCCCTTCCTCTCTCTTAAAAGCAATGAAAAATATGTCCTCCGGTTAGGATTTTAAAAAAAGAACAAACTGCAACAGGAGGGCTCACATAACCCACACAAGGAAGCTGTACCACTGGGCCCCTACACGACACTTACCACATAAGGCCACCCCACTAAATCTGGGAGTCATAGCAGTTCTATTTAATATATAGAAACAAACAAAAAGAGACAGACAAAATAAAAAGACAAAGAAGTAGGCCCCAAAAGAAAGAGCAGCAGGGTTTTCCAAAGAAAAGAACTAAATGAAATGGAGGTAAGCTATTTATCACAACCAGTGTTCACGGTAATGTTATAAGGATTCTCAACAGTATGATAAAGGACATAAAAACCATGATAAATAACCAGTTGAAAATAAAGACTAACATATCTTAAATCAAGAATACACTGAAAAGAACAATCAGTAAGTTAGATGAAGCAGAGGATCGAATCAGCAAATTGGAAGACAAGGTAGGAAAAAATCACTCAAACAAAAAAATTAAAAACTGAAAGGATTGTTTAAGAAATCTTTGGGAGATCATGAAATGTAACAACATCCGCATTATAGGGGTACCAGGAGGAGAAGAAAGAGAGTAAGGGATAGAGGACCTGTTTGAAGAAATAATGGCAGAGAACTTCCCCAACCTGGTGAAGGAGAAAGTCACACAAATTCAAAAATCACAGAGTCTCAATCAAGTTGAACCCAAAGAGACCCATACTAAGGCACATCATAATAAAAATAGCAAAAGTTAAAGACAAAGAGAGAATCTTAAAGGGAGCAAGAGGAAGGCAGTTAGTTACCTATAAGGGAGTTCCCATAAGACTGTCAGCTGATTTCTCAACAGAAACACTACAGGCCAGAAGGGAATAACAAGAAATATTCAAAGTGATTTAAAAAAAAAAAATCAAAAAAAAAAAAAAAAGAAACAAGGACATGTAACCAAGCCTACTCTACCTAGCAAGGCTATCATTTAAAATTGAAGGAGATTCCCAGAACCCCTCCCAAAAAAAGCTAAAGGAGTTCATTACCAAATCAGCATTGCAAGAAATGTTAAAGGGACTTCTATAAGAAGAAAAAAATAGAAAAACGTAACATAGACATAAAGAATAAAAATGGCAATAAATAAATACCTATCAATAATAACCTTAAATGAAAATAGACTAAATGCTCCAAACAAAAGACATCAAGTAGGTGAATGAATAAGAAAACATGACACTTATACATGCTGTCTACAAGAGACCCACCTCAGAACAAACCATTCAAACAGGTTAAAAGAGAAAAGATGGGATAACATACACCATGCAAATGGAAGCAAAAAAAAAATAGCTGCAGTAGTGATACTTATATCTGACAAAGTAAACTTCAAAACAAAGGCCATAGCAAGAGACAAACAAGGTCAATACATAATGCTAAAAGGACTCATCCAACAAGAGGATAAAAACCTAGTAAACATATATGCACTCAACATAGGAGAACTTAAATATATTTTTAAAAACTCTTGGTAGACTTTAAGGGAGAGATCAACTGCAATACAGTCATGGTAGGGGACTTTAACACCCCATTGGCATCAATGAATTGATCTTCCAGACAAGAGATCAATGAGGAAACAGCAACCTTAAACAACACACTAGATCAGATGGATTTAATTGACATCTTCAGAACATTTCACCCCAAAGTAGAATTATTACACATTCTACTCAAGTGCACATGGACCATTCTCAAAGACAGACTACATGTTAGGATGCAAAATAAGTCATAACAAATTCAAGAAGATTGAAATCATATCAAGCATTTTTTTTTTGGATCACAATGGCATGGAACTAGAAATCAACCACAATAAAAAATAAAACCCTCAAACACGACATTAAAACACATGGAGACTAACTAACTAGAATGTTATTGAACAATGAACAGGCTACCGGTAAGATCAAAGAAAAAATTAAAAACTATCTGGAAACAATTGGAAATAAACACAGAACCCCAAATCTATGGGACTCGGTAAGAGTAGTGCGGAGAAGGAAGTTCATATCATTACAAGCCTATCTCAAGAAACAAGAAGAGTCTCAAATAAACAATCTAACATTCCACTTAAAAGAACTACATTTTATTTATTTATTTGGTATTTATTTTTAGAAAGAGGGGAAGGGAAGGAGGAGAGTGAGATAAAAATTGATGTGCGAGAGAAGCATCAATCGCCTGACTCTCACACACTCCCAACCAGGGATCTGGCCCACAACCCAGTCATGTGCCCTGACCAGGAATTGAACCAGTGACCTTTTGCTTTGCAGGATGATGCCCAACGAACTGAGCCACACCAGCCAGGGCTCCACCTAAAAGAATTAGAAAAACAAGAAGAAAAGCCCAGAGTAAGTAGAAGGAAATAATAAATATTGGAGCAGAAATAAATGACATAGAGACTATAAAAAACAATATAAAAGATCAATGAAACCAAAAGTTTGTTCTTTGAAAAGATAAACAATATTGATGAAACTTTATCCATATTCATCAAGAAACAAGGAGATACGACCCAAATAAATAAAGTCAGAAATGAAAGAGGTGAAGTAACAACTGACATCACAGAAATATAAAGTAATGTAAGAAAATACTATGAACAACTTTATGGCAACAAATTGGACAACCTGGGTGAAATGAACAAATTCCTAGAAACATAGAATCTTCCAAAATTCAATCAGGAAGAATAAAAAAGCCCAAATAGATCAATAACAACTAATTAAACTGAAGCAGTAATCAAAAAACTCCCAGCAAACAAAAGCCCTGGACCAAATAGCTACACAGGAGAATTTTACCAAACATTCAGAAAAGAACTAACATCTATTCTCCTTAAACTATTCCCAAAAAATTCAAGAAGAGGGAAGACTTTCAAGCTCTTTTGATGATTCAGGCATTATCCTAACCAGATAAAGCCACTACAAAAAGCCCTGGCCAAGTGGTTCAGTTAGGTAGAGTGTTGTCCCATGCATTAAAAGGTTGTGGGTTCGATCCCTGATCAGGGCAACCAATTGATGTTTCTCTTGCACATTAATGTTTCTATCTCTCTCTCTCTCTCACTCCCTCTCTCTCTCTCTCTCTCTCCCCACCCCGGTCCTCCCTCCCTCTTCCTCTAAAATCAATAAACATATCCATGGGTGAGGATTAAAAAAGAAAAAAAATTAAATACAAAAAAAATCATTGGCCGATATCCCTGATAAACACAGATGTTAATATAGTCAACAAAATATTAGCAAATCGGATACAACAGTAGATTTTAAAAAGCATAAATCATGACCAAGTGAGATTTATTGCAGTGATGCAAGGTTGGCACAATATTTGCAAATCAATAGATGTGATACATCACATAAACAAAATCAAGGATAAAAATCACATGATCATATCGATTGAGGCAGAGAAAGCATTTGATAAAATCCAGCACCCATTTATGGTAAAAACTCTGAGCAAAGTGGGACTAGAGGGAACAAACCTAAACATAATAAAGGCCATATATGACAAACCCACTGCCGGCATCATACTCAATGGGCAAAAACTACTAGCGTTCCCCTTTAGATCAGGAACAAGACAGGCTTGTCCACTTTCACCTCTCTTATTCAACACAGTACTGGAAGCCCTAGCCAAGCAATCAGACAAGAAGGAATGAAAGGCATCCGAATTGGAAAAGAAGAAGTAAAACTGTCATTATTTGCAGACGACATGATACTGTACATAAGAGAATCCTAAAGATTCTACCAAGAATCTACTTGTAGTAGAATCTAATCTAGTAGTTTCTTGGTAGAACTGATAAATGAATTCGACAAAGTAATAGGATACAAAATTAATATCCAGAAGTCAGTTGCATTTTTATACACCAATAATGAACTATCATAAAGGGAACTTAAGAAAACAATCCCATTCACAATTGCTTCAAAAAGAATAAAACACCTAGTAATAAATGTAACAAGAATGTATAATAAAAGACCTGTACTAGCAAAATTATAAGACACTGGAGAAAGGAACTGAAAATGACAGAAAGAAGTGGAAGCATATACAGTGGTACCTTGGTACTCATCGTTAATTCATTCCAGAACTCATGATGAGTGCGGAAACCAGCGAGTGCCCGAACAAGTAACAAGTGATGAAGCATTTTTTCTTGCGGGGCGGTGTTTTGACTCATACAAGTTTTAGCAAGTGTGATGAGTCCAAAGCAAGCGCTGAGTGCTGAAACTTTTTTTTTTATCATCAAAATGCAAGGAGTACAGGGTTTGAGAAGTTCTGAAGCCAATGAGTAACAAGGTATGACTGTACTATGTTCATGGATAGGAAGAATCAACATCATTAAAATGTCCATACTTCCCAAAGCAATCTATACAGTCAACACAATTCTTTTTTTTTTTCACCATGAAAAGGTAACCTGTACCCTGACTGGTGTGGCTCAGTGGATTGAGCACTGGCCTCCAAGCAGAAGAGTGGTTGGTTATATTCCTGATCAGGGCACATGCCTGGGTTGTGGGCCAGGTCCCTGGTTGGGGGCATGTGAGAGGCAGCCTATCAATACATCGATATTTCTCTCCCTCTCTTTCTTCCTCCCTTCCCCTTTCTCTAAAAATAAATAAATAAAATCTTTTTCTAAAAAAAGCAGCTTGATTTATTGTCTTGATGCCAGTAGAGGACAGGGATGGACAGCCTGTCTGACTCCAATCTGAGGTTGAGGCGGAAGGAGACCGGGGGAGCTTGAGGCCAGCTCTCAGTAAATGCACCAGTCCCTGAGGGCTGCGCAGTCCACATCTGCAAATTGTAGTGCAGGACATCTTCTCAGTCAGCCCAGCTGGTGAGGCACACCTCTCACTGGGGTCCAGGCCATTCCCCCAACTCCATGTGGTTCTTGTCACAAGGGTCTTTTGTTATTACTCATGGACTTTGGCTTCTGGACCACTCATGTCTAAGCATGACCCTCAAAAGAGAAGCCACACTCCACATAAAGTCAGGCACAGCCCTGGGCTCAGTTATTTCTTCCTGGATTGATATTGCCCCCTCAGTGCCCCCCATCTCAGCTCTCCCTTGTCAGAGGAGGAAGCCTCAGGGTGAGCCTCACAAGCTACGTCAGAGGCTCCTTGTCCCCACACCTCAGAGTGGAAGTCAGAAGGAAAAGCTGCTTCCCATTCTTCCCTTCCATGCCATCCCTTCCCTCTCACACAACCCTCCCTCTTACTCCCCCTTCCCACCTCCTACCCACCCCTCACTAAGGGGTTCCACTTTTGTCAGGCTGCCTGAAGGAGCTGCCAGTCCCCAGGGAAGGTACACAAAACAGAAAAACAATTGACAAGCACAGAAAGGGAGAGAAACCACAAAAATCAAAACCACAAAGAGTGGAGGCTCCCAGGAGGGGGAGAGACTGCTCAGCTCACAAACTGGACATTCTCTTGTGCTTTGAACAATCCCCTTCATCTTCTTTTCAGCTCAACTTCCCTGTGCCTAAGTTCCCACACTGAGAGAGCTCTAGAGGGGTGTGATGAGTGTGTGTATGTTCATGTGCCTGGGCTCGTGTTGCATACACACATGCACACAACTGAAGGGGTGCCCCTGCTCCTCAGGAGCTTCTTTCTGATAACAAAGTCCTATACACACACAAAGATAGGTACAAGCACACCTGTGCATGTAGAGACACACACTAGATTCTGAGGGAGAGTGTGTGTCGGGGTCCCGGGGGGCTCACTGAACTTGGGCTGGGGCAGAGGGCCCATGCCTGGAGGACAGCTGGCTCCCATCTGGGTGGCTCAGAAGGCGGTAACCGAGAGCAGAGGGTTGTAGACCCGCTTGCCGTCAGCCAAGAGAGTGCAATGGGACAGCATTTCCTGGATGGTGATCCAGTTGTCTAAGAGTCTTCTTGTTCCACTTCTTTATGGTTTTGCGCTGGCTCAAGGCAACGATGTTGAGCTCAGCCTTGCTGTTGCCATTCTGCCGTTCCCTCAGGCACTCCAGCCCTCTCTGCATCATGAACTCAGGCTGCTTCCGCTGCTCCTGGGCCCGAATCTGGTGCTGCTTCCATTTCTCTTTGTTCCAGTAAAGGCCCATCTTCATCTTGCTCATCACGACATCATCCATGGTCATGCTACTGTGCTCCTCTCGGATCTGCAGGGCCCAGGCTTTTAGGAGACAGTCACACACAGGCCACATGGCCTCATAGTAGGTTCCATCACTGCGCACCTTGACTTTTCACTCCATGTGGGGTGCTTCCGTGGCTGTTGCCACTGCTCTGCTCATCCGAGGACCACTAGCCAAACTCAAGGGACCTTGACCCAGATCCTCCAGGAAACGCAGAGGGACCAGCTGCACACAGCAGTGGTAGTGCTCACTCTCCTGGCCCTGGCCTCGGTGGCATCTAGAGATGTAAGAGCTGCCCTCTGAGCCCACACGCTCCAGGGTCACCTGTCTTTGTGCTGCAGTGGACACGCTCCTTGGAGTGCTGTCTCTGGCCCAGCTCTGGATCATGGGTGAGGGAACAGAGCTTGGTGGGGCTCCCCTGTGGAAGAGCTCCCTTGGGGTGGGTGGCAACAGGGGAGCTGGGAGGGAGTCTAGTTCAACTTGAAGTTGCCAGCAGCTGCCTGCCTCAGGAGGCTCTACATCAACACAATTCTTATTAAAATTCTTATTAAAATACCAATGGCATATTTCACAGATCTAGAATATTCAAAAAATTTATATGGAACTACAAAAGACCCCAAATAGCTTCAACAATCTTGAGAAAGAACAAAGTTGGAGGGATCACATTACCAGGTATTAAACTGTATTATAAGGCCATAGTAATCAAAACAACCTGGTACTGGCATAAATACAAGCATATATGTAAATGGAACAGAACAGGGAGCCGAGAATTCAACCCATGCCTTTATAGTCAATTAATATTTGACAAAAGAGGCAAGAGCATACAATGGAGTAAAGACAGTCTTTCCATTAAGTGGTGTTGGGAAAATTGGATAGATACATGCAAAAAAATGAGGCTAAACCATCAATTTACACCATATACAAGAATAAGTTCAAGATGGATAAAAGATTTAAATGTAAGGCATGAAACCATAAAAATTGTAGAAGAAGATACGCCTTCTACACAGTAAAGTAGATAGATACAGTAAAATCTCAGAAAACTCATGTGGCAATATTTTTGCTGATATACCTCCTAGGGCATGGGAAACAAAGGAAAAAATAAACAAATGGGACTACATGAAACTAAAAAGTTTCTGCACAATAAAAGAAACCATTAACAAAATGAAAAGGGAACCCACTGAATTGGAGAACATATTTACCAATGATACATCAGACAAGGGTTTAATCTCCAAAATATATAAAGAACTCATCCGACTCAACACCAGAAAGGCGAAAGATCCAATTTAAAAATGGGCAAAGGATCTGAATAGACACTGCTCCAAGGAGGACATATGTAATGTCACTAATCATCAGAGAGGTGCAAATTAAAATCACAATGAGGCATCACCTCACACCTGCCAGAATTTGCTGCCATTAATAAGCCAACAAATAAAAAGTGCTGGAAAGGATGTGGAGAAAAAGGAATGCTTGTGCACTGTTGGTGGGAATGCAGACTGGTGCAGCCACTGTGGAAAACAGTATGGAGTTTATTCACAAAATTAAAAATGGAACTGCCTTTTGATCCAGTGATACTATTTCTGGGAATATATCCTAAGAATCCCAAAACACCAAGTTGAAAGAATATATGCACCCTTATTTTCATTGCAGCATTATTTACAATAGCCAAGATTTTGAAAAAGTCCAAGTGCCCATCAGAAAATGAGTGAATAAAAAAGCTGTGGCAGGCCCTGGCCAGGTAGCTCAGTTGGTTAGATCATGATCCCAATATGCCAAGGTTGTGGGTTTAATTTCTGGTCAAGGCACATACAGGAATCAATCAGTGAATGCGTGGCTAAGTGAAACAACGAACTGATCTCCCTCTTTCCTCTCTCTCTCTCATCCTTTCTCACTTAAATTAATAATTTTTAAAAAGCTACGGTACATTCACACAAATGAATGCTTTGCAGTCATAAAAAAGAAGTAAATCTTAACTTTTGTGACAGCATGGATGGATCTGGAGACTATTATGCTGAGTGAAATATGCCAGTCAGAAAAATACAAATACTATGTGATCTCACTGATATGTGGAATCTATTGAACAAAATAAACTGATGAACAAATTAGAAACAGAGGCATGGATACATGGAACAGGCTGACAGATCTCATGGGAAAGGGGGGTACTGGAAGAGATTAGCCAAAGAACATATATGCATGACCCATAGATGCAGACAATAGTGTGGGGATTGCCTAAGGTGGGGGTTGGGGGTGGGGGCTGGGTGGAGGTGGGCAAAGGGTGTGGGGGGGGGTGGGAATGGGGACATCTGTAATAGTGTCGACAATAAAAATGTAAAAAGGAAAATCAACCTTGGTTCCTATTCTCCTTCCTGGACAGGGAGGAGGACAGACATTATTCAAATAATCCCACAAATTAATGTATAATTTTCACATGGAGAAATATGTACTTCACTATCAGGAAGTTAAGTGAAGCAACTAACGTGATCATTGGAGAAGGAGGATTTTTTAGGAGAATGGAAGACAGACATCACTTTCAAACATGCTACAGAGAACCCCAGCCAGATAACTTCCTCAGGCTGAGCTAAATGTATGTTTTCTTTTTAAGATTTTATTTATTTATTTTTAGAGAGGGGAAGGGAGGGAGAAAGAGAGGGAGAAAAACATCAATGTGTGGTTGCCTCTCCAGTACTCCCTACTAGGGGCCTGGCCCACAACCCAGGCATGTGACCTGACTAAGAATCAAACCAGCGAGCCTTTGGTTCACAGTCCAGTGCTCAATCCACTGAGCCACACCAGCCAGGGCTGAGTTATACATGTTTGATATCACTTACCTCCATTTTTGTCCCTATCTTCTTCCAGAGAAACCTTCAAGTTCCTCTGTATCTTTGTTTTCTTTTATTTTCAATGTTCATTTCCCATATAATTTTTATTACATAGTTTTAAAAGACCGGTGAACTCCTTTATAGGCCCAAAATCCTCCTTTTTAAATATTTATAGTTACAATCACTTATGACTCCAGAATTGAAAACTCAGAGTGTAGATTGTCCAGGCTACTTATTTTATTTCTAGGAATTTTATATACAGAAACCAAAGGGAAGGTGAAAGGTAACAACATGGTGACTTGACAGGTATTTAATAGGTCTGAGTCCAACTTCTTTTTTAAAAATTTTTATTTATTGATTTGACAGAGGGAGAAGGGGAAAGAGAGAAACATCGATTTGTTGTTCCACTTATTTATGCAATCACTGGTTGATTTTTGTATGTGCCCTGACTGGGGATTGAACCTACGACCTTGGTGTATCAGGACAACACTACCTGGCCAGGGCTAAGAGTCCAAATTCTTGCTGTGTACATATTCTCTGTGATTTTGAATACTTAATTTAAGCTCTGACTTCAGGATTCTCCACTTTAAAGTAAGAAGCTTCAGCTAGATAATTTATAAAGTTAGCATTTCTTTTCAATTATCTCTCAGCCAAACTAATGTGTTTTAAGCCCTCTCCCCAGCCAAACTACGTAAACACAAAGATTGCTTTGTTTGAATAGTATCTCTAGTAGTTAATACTGTCTAGCAGGTCTCAAGGCAATCCCCAACCCCCCAAAAGTACAAGATGATTCTATGATGACCTTTTGGGTATAAGAATCACACAGTCATAGTTACATGCTTCCTCTGGACCACCTTTCTTGGGGATCATGAAAGCAAGCATCAATCACCCCAGCTGCTACTATCTCCATGCAGTGCCACCACCAGCAGATCAGCGTCACTCTCCAACATAAGCCTTTTCAGTAACAGCTACAATTTGTACACTCATCAGGCCCTTCTTTTTTCTCAATTACTGGGCCTTCAGTATTGTAGGTTCTTTACTCTTACCTTTCAGTTTCATCAGTATCACCTATTCTCCATTCCCAAATAGGTCGGTCAGTCTCAACTTTATTAGAAGTGTTGACAAAGGTAAAGTCTGCCCACACTCCCCGAATATGTCTTATCCTGGCAATTCTTGACCCATTTAAAGGGATATGATTATTCAAATATAACCAGGTAAAATAAGAAAATATGTGGTTCAAATTTTAAACCAGATATACAAATATTGCAAATAAATGGACTACTTGTCTGACCTACTTTTTCTCACTTCCATGAGATATAATATTGGTTACATAAATATAACAGTGAATTTTCTAAAGTCACATACATGCATTAATTAGCAAATTAACACAATGCTTTTGCTGCCATATCTAAATGATTTGTTTGAAGCCTGGGGGTTGGAAAACTTCTTCTGTAAAAAGACAGATTAGCCCTGGCTGGTGTTGCTCAGTGGATTGAGTGCCAGCCTGTAATCGAAAGGGTCGCTGCTTCCATTCCTAGTCAGGGCACATGCCTGGGTTGGGGGCCAGGTCCCCAGTGGGGGGCTCATGAGAGGCAACCACAAGTTGATGTTTCTCTCCCTCTTTCTCCCTCCCTCTCTAAAAATAAATTTTTAAAAAATATTTTTTTAAAAAAGACATTAAATAGATTAGGCCAGGGTTTCTCAACCTCAGCAGTACTGACATTTTGGGTCAGATAATTCATTGTTGTGGTGAGCTTTCCAGTACACTGTAGGGTATTTAGCAGCATGCCTGGCTTCCACTCCGTGCCAAAAGCACAAACTCCATCATGACAACCGAAAACTTTCCCAAACATTGCCAAATATCTATTTGTGGAGCAAAACTGATCCCAGTTAATAATGAATAGTAGTTTGGCAGTCCATATGCTCTCTGTCACAACTACTCAGTAGTGCCATGGCAGTACAAAAGCAGCCATCAACAATATGTAAACAA
This sequence comes from Mormoops blainvillei, assembly GCA_004026545.1. Classification (NCBI taxonomy): domain Eukaryota; kingdom Metazoa; phylum Chordata; class Mammalia; order Chiroptera; family Mormoopidae; genus Mormoops; species Mormoops blainvillei. The sequence continues at coordinate 31,210 of PVJD01008035.1, read as the reverse complement.
ATGTGTATGGCTGTTTACCAATAAATTTTATTTATGGAAACCGAAATTTGAATTTCCTATAATTTTCACATGTAATAGAATATTATGCTTTTTTACTTTGTTCAAACACTTATAAATGTTTAAAACATTCTTAGCTTACAGGCCATACAAAAACAGGTGGTGAGCCATAGCTTTCCAATTCTGTTTTTGTTTATTTTAATTAAATGAATATATTCAAACATTAATTCAACATGTGATCACTATTAGAAATTTATATTTTTACATTATTTAATGAATTAAATTAAATGAATATATTCAAACATTAATTCAACATGTGATCACTATTAAAAATTTATATTTTTACATTATTTAAAAAATAAATCTAGTGTGTTTTCTACACTTACAATACATCTCAATTTAAACTAGCTACATTTTAAGCACGCAATAGCTATATATGGCTAGTGGTTACAATATTGGGCTATGATGCCCTAGAATATTCATTTTTAAATATAGGCATACTGTCTCTCAAAGGCTAAAAGAAATATTATTTCTTTCTTACCTAACAGTCTTAATGTCAAAAGTTAAGAACAGAGGAGTAACTGTTTTACAGTTATTCGGAAACTTGGTTGCTTTCCAAGTCATCGTACTTCTGTCTCATAGTGAATGACTGTCATCTGTGCAGTTGAAGGCAGGTAACCATTACATCTAGGTTGTAGCTGCTGGGAAGGGGTAAGAGAGTAGAGAGATAATCATATCCAAAGTCTTAAGAGGCAGTCCCAGAAATGGCACACATCACTTCCATTCGTGCTTCATTGGTTAAATCAATCATCTGGCTACATAATTGCAAAGTAGATTAGGAAATATAGTCTAGCTGGGCAGCCACGTGTTAAACAAGAAGGAAATGTATTTTGGTGGTCAACTAGAAGTCTCTAAGGACTAGGCTTGGCAAAAATAAGTGCCAGGGTTGTTTAATACTGTCTGCCATGGGTTGAAAGAGACTGTGATGTATGTGCTGACCTAGCCTTATGTGGGGAATGAAAGTCATATTTTCTCTTACAGAGGGTTCTGAAGTTTAAGTTCGGTTCTACAGATATTTGTTGAGTATTTCCCCTGGGCAAGGAACTGTTGTTAGATCCTGTGCAAGTACAAAAATAAAATAAACATAATCCTTATTTTTTCACATATTAAAGACACAAAGACTTATCTCTAGATAATGTAATTGAAGACAATATCTACTAAGAAGCAGAAATACAGCCTTGAGAAGATTAAGATCATCTTGTACCTTAGAAATCACACCACATAAGCACTATACAGCTCGCTCTCTCTCTCTCTCTCGCTCTCGCTCTCTCTCTCTCTCAGTACACACACACACATACACACACAGGGTTGGGCAAAATGAGGTTTATAGTTGCATGAAAAAGAATTTATTATAGTATTTATTGTATTATTTTCCATAACTGTAAACCTACTTTTGCTATCCTAAATCCTGGGCCTCTTCTGTGCCTTCCCTTAGAGGCTTATTTCCTCTAACACTCGCTACTCATCCAGCATGTCTTATTCTGAAGATGGGCAGGTAAAAAATCTTTGATAGAAGAAAAAGTGCACAGGGAATGGCATTGGAAAGAGGGAGTTGAGTACTGTCTCTGGCTCAATGTCAGAGACCCCAGAAAATTTCTTCTCCCCGTCTACCATATGAGGGTACAACTGGAAGCTGGCAGCCTGGAACACAGAAGAGGGATCCTACCACAACACCACCATGCTGGCATCCTGATCTCAGACTTCCGGAATCTAGAACTGTGAGAAATAAATTTCTGTTGTTTATCAGCAATAAAGAAAAAAAAAAAAAGAATGGCATAAGATGGCTCAAGTGCCTGACTTACCATAATCCTGCTATTTACTAGAAGGGGTTATTCTAATTTTTTTTCCAATGTGGTATATTTGTTTACTACTTAATCTATGGGCTATTCATAGATCCTCCAGACTCTATTCTGTCCAATACATTCTCCTAGCTGTTAAATTGTACTGGGACATGGGCCTAAACCACCACCTATGCTGGAACAAAGAAGGTATGTGTGGTCGGCTAAATATCTGACCACGAGATTCCCCATATCAGAAGCAACTGAGGTACAGCCGCTGGCATCCTGCTGGAAACCGGTTGAATCCTCACTGCCCCCTCCCCTCTCCCTCAAGCTTTCTGCACAATCAACCCTCCCAGATCAGATACCCAGGACACCTGGAGCAGATCAGCGGGGTGACTCACTGTCTCCCAGGGAGCAGACTGCTACACACCTTAAAAGCCCTTCTACCCTTTCCCTTGGGGCTTCCATCCATTCGGACCCAGCCCGCCTGATCACAGTGTGCTGCCTCGAATTAAAGCCCTTGATTGGAGTTTTCTGGCTCCAGGTCCTTTCTTAGCCACCTCGGGTACCTAACACTAGCAACGTAGGGATAGGATAAGACATAGAAGAGAAGAAATACAGAGGCTGACTCTAGACTAGATTTGGAAAGAAACTCATAGTTGGCGGGGATTTCTCTTTGACTTTTGCTTAGTTAGCCTTTCTGGAATAGCTAATGGTATGATTATTGCAACTTCATAAACTGGTAACCAATCTAGTGCCTAATGAGACTGTTGTTACTAGAGCAATTTTCTGTGAAACATCTAATTCCATCATACTCCCTTGTGCTGAAAACTGTGGTATTTATGATTTATTGTGTTCTTTCCAAAGCCAACCTACCATCCACAGTAACCAGTGGTCATTTCCATTTGGCTATAGTTAAGGTAGGTCCCTATATCAGCCCTGCTTCTCAACCCCTTAGCTGCCCGTGGCTAGAGCTCTTGTCTTAAAACCCCAAAATAGATGTCTAATTATTATATCAAATCATTTACAGAAAATCTCTTCCATCACAGTATAGTTGAACCAATACTAGTCAGTGCCAGCTACATTCTTTTCTGTTCTCTTCCTTTTGAAAGCAACAACTTAGTAAAGAGGAGAGCTCAAATCTGCTTCTGTATCTTTTCTCTTCTCATAACTCAAGATGAAATTCCCTGGTAAGATGCGTTATGTTCAATGATTATTCAATCAACGAAGGGGTGACAGAGAGAAGGTGGATTTGGAATAATAAAATAGTATCACCCAAAGTACTCTGACAACTGCTTCTCATGGTCTTACTACCTCCTTGAAGACTCAGGTTTCAACTATCCCATGCCCACGCACTAAATACCATGGGTAATTGTGCCAGACAAGGCATACAGGATTTATTAAGCAGTCCCCTGCATCTGCTTTGTGTTGAGATAAAATGTTATTCACATACAGAGGGGTATTGAAAGCTCCATGCTTCAAATCCTGCCCTTGATAGGAAGGGTCACATATTTTTCATAATTCTCTCACTTGAATGGAATCTGTCCCCTTGGAATCATGAAGTAACAGACAGTAAAAATAACAAGTTCTTCCCTTCAGGTCCAAGATGACCACCTGCACAAAAAGTCTTAAGATTATGGGCAAACTCTCACTTCTCCAAGGCTTTTTGGCCAATTCTCATTCATTCATTCATTCACTCACTCATTTTAGAGAGGGGAGTTGCTCAGTTGCCTCTCACACACTCCAACCAGGGATCTAACCCTCAGCCCAGGCATGTACCCTGACTGGGAATCAAACTGGTGACCTTTTAGTTTGCAGGACAATGCTCAACCAAGTGAACCACACTGGTCAGGGCCTGGTCAATTCCTTAGGAAAATGAAATCACATGTCTTCTAACCCCAAATCCCAAAAGGAACTCACTTATAATGAGCCAGGGTGAATAACCAAAAGGCAATCTTACCCACTTCAACCATATAGCTAGCAATTACATCTAGCATTTGTTTACTACGTGACAAACACTGTTGTGCTCATGTCACAGGTGGGCACAGGTAACCAGATTCTTGCTGATCGCAGAAAAAGAATTGAACCGAACACACAGTTTATAGCAGAAAGTCAGATTTATTAAGCAACAGTACACTCCACAGGACATGGAAGCGGGTCAACTCTAAGCAGAGATTGACCTCAGGGGTTGGAGGGTTTCTATTCTTACAGAGTATTTCCTGGCTAGTTTTGGCAGGCTTTTATTTTGCATGTACAAGTAGTTATATTACTTTAAAGCTACCGCGCATGTGGTCTCCCATGATTTTCCTTGACTGGCCACCAGGGAAGCGGACCCCCCAATGCTAATTTATTATAATGCTATTATAATGAAGCAGGAATCATGTAGTATCTTCCGTGCAGGTGCATTCATTATTCGCCATGATTCAGCGCTGTTCCGGAAAGCAGGAACCTGTCTTAGCACAGGGTCTCCGCCTGTATCGATGTCCTTTATCTTAGCCCTGGGGCACCTCCAGAATTTCCTCCTTCCTATCTCCTGCCTCACTTACATGTATATTCTAATTTAAAACCCACTTGAACTCTGAGATAGTCAATATATCCCTTTACTAATGAGAAACAAAAGCAAAGAGATTGGTGACTTCATATTTGTTAAGTGGTGATAGCAATATGTAAACTAAGTCTGCTCTTCCCAAGGCTGCTCTTGCCATTGTAATCCATGCCTCTGCACATTCCATAAGACTGTATTTCCCTATAAACATAATGATATGAAGTAGTCTGCTGAAGTTTAGCTATGATTAGAAAGGCATTCCCAACTAGAAGCTACTCATAACCCACTCCTTCCTGTAGGAACGCACCCCTTCTCATAAAGAGGCTATACAGAGAATATATAGTAAAAAAAAAAAAAAAAGCAGTTTAGAAACTAAGTGATCTTAGATCTGAGTTCACCTCAGCAATGTTTGCACTGTGACACTTAAGTCATGTTTTACAGACTTCATGTGCCTCATTTATATAAATATCATGTATATTTATATACACAATTCTAGTTAGCCTAATAACAATCTCATGGCTAACATAATATTCACCAAAACAAAGTTCAATGGAATTTAACTGTAGTAAAGCCACATTATGCAGATGAGCCTATCTGCATAGTAATTGAAGAGCAATTCAACTCTAGAACTGTTGCCAAAATGCCCTCTGGGAGTTGGGGGAAGGTACAATAGCTCATTGCTGTGGATGGATCCCACACTTTTCTCTATTCTCATTATAATACAATTGGCCATCCAGGAATGTTGTCAGGATCATTGACTGTTTAAAAAAAACTTGTGAACGGAAAGTGGGAGACTTACTTTAGACCTGGAGGATATATCTAATTTGTTCTTGTAGGTTATAAAGCGAAGTCCTCACAACCCACCCTTCCTGCCTCATTTCTCTTCCACATATTTTTCCTCCAGTTTTTCATCCTACCTTCAAATTCTGCTTCATCACTGACTTTCCCAAAGTGACAGGCTCTAAGTAGTAAGCTATTTGCAAGTACCCTCAAATCCAACTTCTCTTTTCCAACTTACTTTACACATTGCTTTGATCTTACCTTATGCATTCAAATGATGAGGGCTTTCATTCCAGTAGTTATATTCAGAGTATACGTGGAAAAGAAACCAGATTGGGTAAATGGAAGATCATTAGGAATGCTGGTAACTGGGAAAAACACTATGGCAAACCTAGAAAGTACTGGCACTAAGAACCCCTCAAAAGATCACTTTTACCAAGCTAAAGGAAACAATGAAGCTGTGAGGTTAAAGGTATGAGACCTACTCATATGGTTACCAGGCCACCACGTAACTGTTTTAGTGCTCCCTGATTTGGTAGAAGCTCTAGAACTGTCTTAAGGTCTTTCAATTGTTTTTTCTGACACCTTTCAGCCTTTTTAGAAGTTACATCTATACCTAGCAGCTTTCCTGCTAAATGATTCACAGCTAACAAGATAGCCGGCTCAATCTTAAACCCAACTTGTATTACACAACTTTCTAACTGAAATTATATTAGCTTCCCTAAGTCTACTAGTGCCATTAACATTACCTTTCCCAAAGAAACCAGGGAAAATCTTCTCCTGACAAGGGTAGAATAGTAATCTAACAGGATGCACAAATTATTCTGTGGGAGTGGCTTGGTATGGAAAAAACATAACTAGGAGCGGTGGTCACCTCATCATTATCCCACAATAAATACAAAAGCTGAAAAGTACTATCAAATACTTTATTTTCTAAATATTCCTGCTGCTCTTTTAAAATTGCCATATCTGATCTTTTATCACTACATAGAAAACATGGTGTTTTTCATATAACAGAATGAGAATTTTGAGACCAAAGACATCACAAACCCAAAAATAAGCATAAAATGGCAAGACTGGAAGTCTTCCCAAGGAAACAGAAGCTGCTAAGAGTCAGAGGCATGGACGACACAAGAATAACTTAAGAACTCTTTCCTAACCTCTTTACCCACTTGTCCCATGGGCTTTATCCCTGTCCCACACCTACCCTTGCAAAAAAATGGAAGTAAGTAGCAATGGGGACCTAGGCCCACTCCCTTTCAGAAGAAACACACCAGGTCATAGGGCAATTTTATCACATCACACCCTACTCATTTGTAATAATAAGATTTGATTGTAACATATAAGGCAAGAGTTCTTTGGGCACCAGTACTAAAAGTTCATGTACTGAATAGTCACTTGGCCCACAACAGCTTAAGTCTTTCTTCCAAAAGCAATACTGGTCCGTATAAATGCCAGCAAAGGAATAAAAACTCTTGTCTATAAATACAGCACTAAGTCATATGCCTGTGAAGTCACCAATCTAACATTTAGATATTTAATCACTCAGAATTCTAGGGACACCAATGATTCTTTTACCAACTGAGGGATTGGGGTTGTTCACCTCTTTAATTAGTGACTTTCTTCTTGAATACATCCTACTCACCACAAACTTATAATAGTTTTTCATGCCCTATTCTCACATCCTGCTCTTCCCTCAAAATATTTTTTTGCTTCTCAGTTTTATTGGCTTTGTGCTTCTTGGTATTCCTGACTAAAGCAAATGAAGTTAGAAAGAAACGAGACAGCAAATCATTTACCCATGTTGGGTGACTAAGGCAGTAAAAGAAAAACAAAAAGGAATAACTAGTGTGTAAGAATAGGCAATGAGGTAGAACTTACTGCATCAAAATACCAAGTTTTCAAAACAGTACATTTTATTTGACATTAGAAAACATACTCCCTAATTTGTCTTATTTGTGATATGCAGATGGCTTTAGATTGCTGTTTGATGGTCACCCATGCTGAGCAAGATTTGTCAATGTTCAACAGTCAAAGCTCAGAGATTCTACATTTCACATCAGTTCACAAGTCCAAGTGCTTCTTTCATTTTGGCATATATTTTCTCTTTGAGGTAGAAGGACAGATGAAGCCATTTCGTACAAAAATGGATTTGTTCGCTACTTCATTACGTCACAAAAATCAGGTGATGGTATCATGTTCTCTTATTCTTGTTTTATCAGTAGTGGTAGTCTTAGGATGCCAGAGACTGCGAAAGGAAGGCTTGTAGTTACTTTCTCCTTTACATTTTCTAATAATGCAGCCCCGCACCCACCTAAAGAGTGTTTCTGAACCAATCTAAAACAAAGGCAGGGTGCCCTTAGAAACAGGTTTGACCTTTTCTTTCACTCCTCCTCCTATCCCACCCTCTGTGAGTGATTTAAAAAATAGAAAAGGTCAAAGCCCAGTTGGGCCTAGATTTAGAGGTTTGGGTTTGCCAATTACTTCCAATTTTTATTATTATTAAAATTTAAGCAATATAAAAATTATTAAGTGATTTTCATTCACTGACATTATTCTACCATAACAAGTCTTTTCATGAGCAGCTTTTGATGCTCATAAGGTGGTATCTAAGGTTTAAGTAGAAAATCTGTTGTGAGAGAAATCATGTCTTCCTCTCCAATCTTGCTATGCATTATTTGGGGATTGTTCTTCAGAGATATATTCAGGCAGTGTATATTTGTCAGAATGTAAAAGGTAAAGAACTGAAAATAGACAAACTGGTAAAGGTAGTGACTTGAGTGAGTGGTTCCCCAAGGCTGGTACTATTGAGACTGGGGTTTAGGAATTAGTTGTCACTTCTTCCTCTGCCTAGCAGTGGCCACAGCCATATTTCATGGGACAAGCTAGGAAAAACAAAGTATTTATTTATAAGGATGGTTCCTGCAACTTAAGGAGCAAGCTCAGTGGAAAACCCTGCTTATTGTAGTGGCCAGACTGAAAGAAGAAATATGGAGTAGGAATTAAACCACATAATGTTATTCCAGAGTGAAGCCATACCCCTAATAAGAAAACAACCCAAAAGGGAAGTTTTAAAATTTCTCTGGGAAGGCAGTCATTTTTTCATGTCTCTGCAGTCTACTGAGTACCTAGCAAAGGACCTTATATACAACAGGTACTCAAATACACTTGTAGAACGAATGAACAAATTAAAAAAGGGAATGGAACTTCTATATCTCGTCTCCAAGCCAGTTAAAAAAACAAGTGTCTTTCAGTTAAGATCTTTTTTGATTTGTCTAGGAATTAGCACATTGTCTTCAAGTAGACACTTCTGTTTAATGAGTTTCATTCCATTCCTTGTTTTTTTATTGCATCTCCAAGGCAAAGAGCCTTTTATACCAGATCTATTTCATTTAGCATCACCTTCTCCAATGTTTGTATGAATGAATAAAAAGCTCTCATTCCCACTCTATAAAAGATGCCAAAGAGAAGGTGATCTATTTACTCATTCCTTCTCAGTATCTTGCTTTCACAGCTGCTCAATGAAATTTTTTAACTAATGAAAAGACCTGCAGACCTAACATTTATTCTTGTGTTTCAACCATAAGCAAGTGAGGTTAAAGTACATTTTGGTCTTTTGAATCTCTTCATTCTCCTCAGCACTTGAAGACGGTACTTTAATCAGAGTAAATAAATGTTTACTACATATGGAAAAACTAGAAAAAAATCTTTTTATTGCTCAAGTGGTTTCCTCACTTTAAGCCAAGCCAATGAGCAAATACTTTTAAAATTACGTGTTTCATCTTAATTCTCATCTTAAACTGTTTATAATAAAAGCACAATCTTAAATTAATGAATTAAAGGAGAAATCATGAGCCTTTTCACCAGTCTGCTGGCTTCAACTTAGGTCAATAAGCAACTGACATTGGGATTATCTAGGACTAGAAAACATGTCTTCATTTTATATTTAAAGAACCATGCCTTTTTTTTTTCTATTTTTTAATGTCCAAGGCACGTCAATGGGTTTTCTGGACTATACTTACTCAACTATTTAAATAAGCATAGTACTTCCCAGAAAACAGGCCCTCAAATATTTACTCAAAAATCAAAGATGTTTTCACATCTTCAGCTATGATCAGTGATCTAAAGATCTTTAGACTAGGCCCATTTCACTGCTTTTATGTTCTGGACCTAGAATTATCTAGTCCACATAAAATATGCTGTGTTACTCAAATGAATCTAAAAGCAAACTTGTGTCATTTAATTTTACTCTTTCAGTGTCTCTAAGCAAGGGCAGGGTGGATCTAATTCACCTCCATCTTCAGCATTCAACATTTTAAAAAACTGATGGAGAACCAGAGCACCTTGCTTTTTTTGAAAAATTCCCTTCTTTTAGCCTTTTAGTCTGGGTCATATTTTTCCACCTAGCTTGACCTTTATTGCACAATTCTATTTTTCCCATGTTTTCATCATTAAATAAGCCTAGTAATGGTTAAGTACCTTTTAGTCTGGATCTCACACCTATTACTTCATTTCCTCCTATGAGAATTCCATAAGGATAAAATGATTTTTATATACTAGGGCATGTATAGTTTTGAGCCTCATAGAATGTAATCAGTCATCATTCATTAAGTCAAGTTAGTTCCTTATATCTGTATAGGACATTAGGCTTTCTAAATTTACACAGATCTCTGTAGCAGTTTCGATAATAAGGGTAGTGGATTTTTGCATTACTAGTTGCTCTCTCTGGGTATGAAGAGAGTAAATCATCATTATTTATTCAGCAGATATTGCTTATATATGCATGGCTGTTTAAGACTTATAAGTTGCAATGAAAATGATTTATCATCGGATCCTCGATGCCGAGCAAAAAGACTGGCACATAATAGACAATTATTATCCAGTCTTGCATTCATCATAAATATAATTTTACATATTATATGCAGAGTATTCACTAGTTAACAATACTTCCTCAAATCTGTTCCAATTCTTTCACAGTATGATAACTGTGATACAATTTATGTCTAGTACTCGACACCAAATAAGAAAATTAATAGTTACATTTACATGGTGCTTGAGAGTTCACAAAATGCTAACATATGTATTGCCTTTTTCTCAACTGTAGGCACAATAAAATGACAATGTGTGCATCTCTTTAGTGCCTATTAACAGTGAGCTCATATAGTGGGCAACCGATGCTCATTTAACAAGTACTGAAAGCCTCAGTTTGTATAATCACTTATACTAGCTTTCTCATAGTGGGTCAAGCACACAATGAGAATTTTGTAGACAATGCTTATCTCAGTTTCATTCACACAGAAAACATCTAATGTCTTATATTTACGTAACTTTATAGTTTAGAAGGCTCAACCTCATTCATTACATTTTCCTGTAACATGTAAAAATATACTGGTAATAACGACATCACCAGTAAAATCTTGACTGATTAAAATAAGCAGTATCTAATTCCCTACATCTAATAATGTAGAATGTACAGTTTCCCTTATTTCTTGAGGGCATTATTTTAGATTTCACAGAACCCAAAACAATAGCTGGCTCATAAAAGCCTCTTCATGTTTATTCATTCATAAGCATTTAGCCCGTTGGTATTTAGTGCTTTAGTTTACAAGGCACTTTAAAATGTAATCCTTATCTGAAACTTTTAAATTCTATATTGACAATATGCTTTTTTCCCCCTTTGTTATCCAAAGTGCCTAACATGTTATCTGGCACATTATAAGTCATCACAATAGTTTTAGCCCCTTGTGTTTGCTGTATATTTTATAGTTTAAAAGCAGTTTCCATGTGTTTTCTTTTCTGCTAACTGGAATACTATATTTTTACTCAAAATCACCAAAGCAGCAGAAACATCATGGATACAAATATACGAATTTTTCATTTATCAATCACTTAATTCCTAGTATCTGCAGAGTATCACATATTTTTGACAAAGCACTTTATTCATGCTCCTTCTAACCTTTGTATCCACAGTGCCTATACAGTAGACTGTATATACTATGTAATCAATATTCATTTGTCAACTATAAAACTTGTCTTTAAGTGCTGTCATAGTTTAAAAAGCATATTCACACATTTTTATTCAGGTCACCTGGATGTGATCATAAATAATCATTGAATCCTTAGTGTCAAGCACAAGGACAGGCTCGCACAAGGAAATTATTATTATTCAGCACAGTCCTCGGCATTTACATCAGGGGTAATTATGGCCCACAGACTAAATCCATTTGGTTCACAAGCTAAGAATAGTTTTTCCTTTTTAAAGGATTGTAAAAAAAAAATGTAGAGACAATATGACCTGGAAAGACTAAAATATTTACCACTGGACCCTTTACAGAAAGGGTGTGATAACCCCTGAAGTACAGTGCTCTTTCAGATATTGGCGATGCATGCCTGCCAATACAGTATTAATAAGAACACCTTGCTTTCACATATATTCTCAATCATTTAAATGATCTTTTCTCATGGTAAGAGGGGCAACAAAATCAGGGAAAGGATTAAACCTGCTGAATACTCTGAAATTCTCTCACCTTTAAGCCTAGAGGGTGGAAATTAAACCCAAAGGCAGGGTTGGTGCAGACTACCAAATTATTAGGCCACTACTATGAGCAGGGAGTTCAGGCTGTCTCCTTGGGGCCTCATTCTGTTCTCAGACACCAGGAATCAAAGAAGTCAGGTGTTGCAGGCTGGTGCTTCTCAACAGGCTGGCACATCTGTGTATTTCTTGTCTAATTGTTCTCATTGCCCAGGAGCATCTCTTTACATTTTCTCTTCATAGCCTGGCACTTTTTTCCCCAATAGCCTGATGTTTTCTTCTTATTATCAGCCTAGAGTTGCTGAGGAAAAAGTAAGACTGAAATACAATTTCACCTATATGTCTCTCTCAAATGGAGTGAATGCGAAGGGAGATGGAAGTTAAAAAAATACAAAAATCTTAATAAATGACCTGAAACGGTGATAAAAGTAGCTTAGAGTGGCCCCAGCGTAATATTTCCAATGTAAAGATAGCTCTTCAAGATGATAACATTAAAAAGAGCATCTCAAAATGAGTTTAAATGGGGGTATAAAAACTGGAAAGGGAGAACTGAAAGTGTCCAAGAGTAGGGATGATAAGCAATAGAAAAGGGCTGAGGTTTAGAGTTCTCATATTGGGATTTCCTCTGGTCTTGGGCCCTATGTCTCAGATCTCAGGTCTTCTTTGTGTCCCCGCTCTTAGACCTTCAGTCACTCATCCTGGGTCTTCAGCCTTCTGTCTGACTCAAGACATGAAACATCCATCCAACTCAGTGAGGCCTTCTGTCCAACAAGGGCCACCTTCTGTGTGTATGTTACGACTCTTGGACCTTCTGATGATCTCAACCCCGAGATTTCCAACTATCTTGGAACACCAGTTTTCCATTTTAGTTCACAAGTCTCAAGTCTCAAAGCTCACTTGTCTTCTACTTTGGCACCTCTATCCATTATACGCCTTCCATTTTCTCTCCTTAGGTTTCTGGATCCTTGGATTATTTCACAGGACAGCCTGGCATAAGGAACAGCTCTGTAATGCTTATTTTGATAGCAGACACTCCGCACCTACTGGGAAGGGATTAGGAAACTCCTTTGCCACAAACATAGACAAACATGCACACATGGGTGTACACACACACATGTTCACAAAAAGTATGGAAGGAAAGAAGAATGCAGGAAATGAAAGAGGGAGACACAGACCAATAAAGGGGCTGAAATACCCAAAAGTACGTGGAAGAAGAAAAGCAAAGAAACAGGAGAGCAAAGAGAGGAAAGGCATTGAAATGGAAAATCACAAACAAAAAAGAGACACTGGGGCACACAGAGCAGGAAAAAAGGGAGAAAATGGCCCAAGAGAGGCAGAAAGGGCATGTAGAAAAGAGAAATCTGAGATAAAGAGCAGAAACAGCAGAAGGCAGGCCAGAATCAGAAAAAGGTAAAATGTCAAACCCACAAAAGGACAGAGGGTGACAAACAATCACAATTCACAAAGAGAAAAAAAAGAGAAAGATAGGCAGGACAAGGAATAAGCAAAAAGCACACAGCATGTGACACAGAGATGCAATGGTAAGAACAGTGAAAGAGCCAGATCTAGAAGAGCAAAGACAATCAGTAACAAAACGAAACAATGAGAGAGACATCTAAGACAAGGCACAAACAACATGAACAGAAAAGAAAATGAGACAAAGATACACATAGAAGAAATGAGCAAGACGAACATGGAAATGGGTAAGACACACTTTAGAGAACAAAGACCAAAGACATTCAAGGAAGAAATAGACAAGCAAAGAAATACACACTTATGAATGAAAGAGAAAAGCAAAGGCAGACATTTAGAAGAAATGGGTAAGTATAAGAGACAACATATAGTGAGGGGTACAAGAGCCATGAGAAACATCACAGAGAGAACAAAAGAAAACCAAAAAGTACATTAATAACTACAATAAGCTATTATTAGTACCAATACTACTTAAATCACTATCAATAATAATTATAATAACAACCACCACCCACCAACACAGATGCTCTTCTACTCACAGATTTCTTTTACCTTAGAAATTTCTTACATAGAACCAAAACATGCCAAATTTGCCTGCCACTAAATGGTAGTGGTGGTCACTCATATTGGTCAAATAAACTTAAGAAACTTCTTGGATAACCTTTTACTTACCCTGTGCCAGGCACCGTATTAAGCACTTTACATACAATATTTCACTTAACCTTCATAAGCAGACAAGTCTAATCAGAAACTCTAAATTGTCAAAGGTCATACACTTAATGAGTTGCAGAGCATTTAAACACAGAATGTGTATCTCTTTTAACATTCTACTATGACTGTTTGTAAGAATTTCCAAGAGCCAAACAAGATGCCACAGATGACTGAATATTATTATAAAAGGCCCTGAAAGAGGTCCTAAGTTAATGCTCTCATTTTATATCTTCACCTTTCCCCACGCATTTAGGAAACTGACTTGACTTTTGTATCCTTCACAATTATAACACTGGTTTTTCCTTTAACACTAAATATCAACTGCAGATAGATTCTCTCACAAGGAAATTTTAAAAAGTCACTCTTTCAGCAAAAAAAAACAAACTCAAAAAAACTTTTTTTAAGTTTCTGCACATTTAGGCCTCTAATAGTGGCAAAGAATTCACTCAGTGAAGATAAAGAATAGATTAAGGTGAGACTAACCTTGACACAATTGGCAGTGACTAATATCTTTGAGTTGCTTCAGTAAATCCAGTTGGTAATATAGGCATACCTCATTTTATTGCACTTGGTTTTATTGTGCTTCACAGATGTTGCATTTCTTTACAAATTAAAAGCAATATCCTCTACCAGCGAAAAGCTTACAGCTAACTTTATTGTGATACTTGCTTTATTGAGGTGGTGTGAAACCAAATTGCAGTATCTCCAAGGTAGGTCTGTACAGGTTATTGGTCACCCTCCCATCTCACATTCAGGCCTCTCCTCTACATTAGACTGCCATACCCAATCCCACAAAAACCTCCAAAAAATAGCTATTAGCTCTAAAGTGATCCTCGTGTGATTACAACACCAACAACTTACTTCATTCTGCTGTTCCAAAATGCTAGAGTGCCAGGCATGTTGATCTTCCTTTGGTGTGTTCAAATTTCTTGCTCTCTGCATTGCTTCTGAGAAAGATAATTTGGTAGATATGAAGAAAATAGTCAGGAGCTACAAAAAAATGAGAGGGAAACTATATAAATGCCATAAAAAATATTGAGTACTTGCTAGAGTTATGGGAAGATTCAAATTAATGAGTTATAGATACTGTCTTCACAGAGTTTAGAAATGTATAAAGTTCAAGTTTTTAGGTCCTTAGAGATAAAACTAATACAATTTCCTCATTCAAGAGAATGAGACACTATAGCATATATAGAAAAATGTCTTGCCTAAAAATATTCAGCGAGCCACTGGAAACACAACCATTAACCATAGCCTTACTTCTTTAGTTGAATACTAATCTGTACAAAGCCTTTACAATCAGGACTTTTTTTTAATTTAAAAAAATGTTTAAATTATATTTTATTGATTATGCTATTATAGTTGTTCCAATTTTTCCCTCTTTGCCCTCCTCCATACAGCACCCCCCGACTCCTTCAGGCTATCCCCACACCATTGTGTTCATGTCCATGGGTCATTCATGTATGTTCTTTGACTACTCTATTTCCTATGCTATACTTTACATCCTCATGACTATTCTGTAACTACTAATTTGTACTTCTTAATCCCTTTACCTTTTTCACCCAGCCCCCTGACCCCTCTCCCATTTGACAACCATCAAAATGTTCTCTGTATCTATAATTCTGTTTCTGTTTTTGCTTGTTTGTTTTTTTAGATCCAATTGTTGATAGATATGTATTTATTGCCACTTTATTGTTCATAGTTTTGATCTTCTTAAAGACCCTTTAACATTTCATGTAATACTGGTTCCATGGTACTGAACTCCTTTAGCTTTTTCTTGTCTGGGAAACTCTTTATCGGTCCTTCAACTCTAAGTGACAACCTTTCTGGGTAGAGTAATCTTGGTTGTAGGTCCTTGCTTTTCATCACTTTGAATATTTCTTGCCAATCCTTTCTAGCCTGCAAAGTTTCTTTTGAGGAATCAGCTGACAGTCTTATGGGAGCTCCTTTGTAGGTAACTAACTGCTTTTCTCTTGCTGTTTTTAAGATTCTCTCTTTGTCTTTAACCTTTGGTATTTTAATTATGCAGTGCCTGATGGTGAGCCTGTTTGGGGTTCATTTTGTTTAGGACTCTCTGAGCTTCCTGTACTTGTACATCTATTTCCTTCACCATGTTAGGGAAGTTTTCTGTCATTTATTTTTTCAAAGTTTCCAATTTCTTTCTCTCTCCTCCTTCCAGCAACTCTGTGATATGAATGTTGGTCTGCCTGAAGTTGTCCCAGAGGTTTCTCACACTATCTTCATTTTTTTTTGGGGGGGGGGTGGATTCTTTTTTCTTCTTACTGTTCTGATTGGTTATATTTTGCTTTCTTATATACCAAATCAGTGATCTGATTCTCAGCTTCATTCACTCTTCTCTTGATTCCCTGTAAATTATTCTTCATTTCAATTAGTGTATCCTTCATTTCTGTCTGGTTCCTTTTTATGGTATCCGTGTCCTTTTTCATGCTTTTGAAGTTCTCTTTGAGTTCATCTACTCTTCCCCTAAGTCCACTGAACATCCTTTTAACCAGTGTTTTGAACTCTGCATCTGATATTTTTGCTTAGTTCTTTCTTTTTGGAGTTTTGATCTGTTCTTTCATTTGGCCCATGTTTCTTTGTCTTCTCTTTTTGGCACCCTCCTTGTGTTTGTTTCTATGTATTAGGTAGAGCTGCTATGTCTCCCAGGCTTGGTGGAGTGGTTAATGTAGTAGGTGTCATGTAGAGTCCAGTGGTACAGCCTCCCCTATTACCCAAGCTTGGCACTCAAGGTGTACCCATTGTGTGGGCTGTGTACACCTTCCTGTTGTAGTTGAGCCTTGATTGCTATTGGCATGTCCAAGGTCAGTCACCGTGTTCCATCTGGGGTCACACAGCATAAGCTACAAAGTGATCTGCAGATGGCTGCTACCTGTGCTGGGCTTGGACGTGCCCAGGAGATTCCAAGCTATGAACCAAGGCTGACTGCTGCTAGTGCCAAGTCTGGGGCTACTTAGTGAGAAGTATGGAGTTTGCTGAAGCCAGATACTGCTTGTTTGGAAGAATTCAGGAAAATCTGAAGCATGGGCCAAGACAAGCCAATTGTATGGAAAAGTCACTGGCAACAGCTTAGGTGGTCTTAAAAGTTGGATGAGGTAGGGCTTCAGGGAATCACCAGGGTGGGGCAAATAGCACGGGCAAGGTTGATGGAGACTCAGATATGGCACCTGCCTGCCAGGTCTGTGAAGGGAGGGCTCAGAAAAGGAACAATGGCCTCTATCAGCACTTCTGCCTGGGAGAAAGCTGCCTCCCAGCTCTCGCCCTGATGCGAGACAATTCAGTTCCTCTCTATATGTCTCTGATGCCTTTCAATCTGCTGCCCCAGTGCTGGAACTCAAGAGGGAATAAGTCCAAGTAAGACTGTGCCTGGCCCCTTTAAGGGGAACTGCCTGAGACACCAGCAGTTTCTCTCTTCCACAGCCTCAATCTCTGCTGGTTTTTACAGCCAGAAGTTACAGAGACTTCTCTTCCTGGTACTAGAACCCTGGGCTGAGGAGCCTAGTGTGGGGCTGGGGCCCCTTGCTCCTGAGATATCCCTCCCGATTTTTGGGGGGGTATATTTTATTGATTACACTGTTAACAGCCATACCATTTTTTTCTCCTCCTTATCCCCTCTGCCCTGTACCTCATTCCCTCCTGATTTTTATCTGCCACATGTAGGTGTGGGATCAGCTTGTTCAGCATCTCCGGCCCTCCTACCAGCTTCAATATGGCGTCTTCTTTAATTGCATAGTTGGTTTCCCCTTTAATTCTATAGTTGTAGGATTTCCATTCAGCTCGATTTCAGATGGTTCTGAATGATGGTTGTTCCATAGCTTAGTTGTAATTTTGATGTGGTTATGTGAGGAGGTGAGCCATGTTTACTTACATGGCCATCTTGACCAGAAGTCCTACAATCAGGACTGAGTACACTGAATAGTTACTTCCATCTCCCAACCTGCAGCCCCCTAATCAGTCTCTCACATCATTCACTGACCTAGAGTATGTAAGGTTCTGGTTCTTTATATCTGCCTGACAATAGGTAACTTTGTGCAATTTCTGGTCAGGTATTTATTTGTAGTTCTGAGGCTTCCATCAATCGTCAAACACAAAATAAAAAGATACAACTCTTACGTGTCTTCTCAAACAGCTTGTTTTGTGTTTTATCCCACAGACATCCCAAGGTATCCTGAAATACGTGAATGATTTTCAAAATTCCACAACAGGTACCCAGGGGAGACTTTGAAGACTACAGGGTCTAGAATGATGAATTACCCATGATCAATATTGCAAATGTAGTAGCTGTTGTCCATGTTCTCCTAAAAGAACAACTTAGCTGTAAGCCTATACAACATACTATAGTCCTAGCCTAAACACCCTAAGTCACACAACCTGCTACTCCCTTCACATCATTTTCACCCACTGCACACACAGTGGCTGGCTTCCCAGGTCAGTTAGGAAGCTGTTTTTGCCAGAGCAGACACAGTTGATAATGATGAAAACAATCTCAGTGGAAAGCTAAAAGCAATATATACTGAAAAATTACAGACAGTATCCTTACTGTGCTTTTGAAGACAGCTTACTCACCTCTAACGTGTGAAGGCTATGTTGAGACTTCGCCTTCCTATCTGGGCCCATGAATGAATCTTTGTAGAAACTCCTGGCCTAGGATTGCTACCCAGTGTTAGTGAGCTTTTCCCTTGGAGGATCCTCATGCCCCATCTCCACCTAGGGATCGTCAAAGGGAATGGGTCACTAACACTGTAAAGCAACAAGGCTATTCTTCTGAGGAAGATCTGGACAAGAGATAAAAGAAAAATAAATTACCGAAATGCAGTATACTGGGAAAGTCTGTCTCAAACAGCAACTGGTGGTTAAATTAAATTATGTCTACCTTTTTTTATATGGATTGAGGGGTGAAGGTTGAGAACTGTGGAGAACTCTATATTCTAGCTACCAGCCTACAGAAAAGCAATTTTTTTTACTCATTCCAGCTCCATTCCTTGAATCTTTCTTCCTCTCAAAGAGAAATTTAGAGCTTATTAATTACCAAAATCCCTACTATGCTTTCTTCTCCAGTCTCTACTAATGAGCAATCTTCTACAGTGTGAATTATTAATGTTTTGGTCTTCTCACCATAAAACATAGTGAAGGGTCAAGAAATCAAGGGCTTAAAAATAACAGAAGGAACAGCTAAAGCTTTCTTAATCAAAAAAGCTATCAAGCTACTTAGAAAAGCTCCAGTCTGATCTGATTCTATTGAGTTCTGTAAGAACTCTTCTTCACAATTGCCTCGGGTTTCTTTTATAAAGCACTATTTTAATAACAGGGCAATCTACCTCAAAGTGTCTCTCTCAGCTAGCTTTGTAGCATTCCTCTCTTTTAATTTGTATGTTAAATAGTCAAATGCTGGAGCACTGCCATGGTAAACAGAATTGTTTTCTACCCAATCCACATGGTACATTTCTTGAACAACTTTCATAGATGGGATGCTACCATATTCAAATTGAGAATAGTTACAGTTATTATGACAGCTAAGCAAATCTACACAAAAGGAAAAACAAGATATTGAAGGCTAGAAATCCACTAAACAGCTTAACACAGGCCCTTGGGTATATGTTATTTTATTGTCTAGCAATTTCATGATTTTTCAAACTAACAAACCTTCAACTTCTTAAGATAATAAAGGAACGACAGTGAGAATAGAATTAGGTCTGCCAAACCAAGACTATGGCACAGATTAAGTTGGTACTACTCATCAACAAATCCTCACCACTTACTACCAGTATGCCAAAGGAAAGTAGAAATAAATTTCAAGGACTGTTAATCAGAAGGTGTAGGTTTGTTCTCTCCCCTAAGTAGCTACGAGATTTGAAAGGAAGTGATTTATTGTTTTTCATCTCTAATTCCTCATTTATGAAATAGGGATCAAGTATGCTTGCCCTTATAGACCTCACTGGAACCTAGTTCTGAAGGATAAATGAAATAATAAGCCAAATTCATTCTAGAAAGTTAAAATGTATCTGTATATGAAAGAAAAAAAACGGAATCAATGAAAAGTGGCTCTTGTTCTGTTTTAAAAAAGAGACCTTCAGGAAGTTAAAGTCCCTACAGCCAAAGACACAATTCCCACAACAAAACAAACTCCCCAAACTACCTTTTACTCCAGGTGCCTAGAAGCCATCCATAGATTAGACGGAGCTTATCCAGATTCTCAGAAGAAAGATCTGCTGAATATAGAGCTTCTTAGAACTGCTTGGATTCCTCAGGTCTCACATGCTTATAATGTCCTTGGGAAGAAAGACAGGGCTCAGTAGGTTAGGATACCAAGACTATTGAGAAAGCCTCAACAACAACAAAAACAAAAACTAGGAAGCATTAACCTGAATCATTAGATATAAGTGTGTCCTGTCTCTCATTTCTAGCCTGTACAGTCTCCCTAAGGTCCTGTAATGGCAAGCACTGGCAGTATCACAGAAGGTTGGAAGCATAAGAAAAGGACTAAATGAAAATATGGATCAAACCAATACCCATCTTAAGGACTGACTAAATTTGTGACCTAAAAGTCAACTACTTTGAAATATGCCAGGTAGCAGAGCAATTGCTACTAATTCCTGGAGGTACAGTTGCCTTAACCATTTTTAATATTTGGTGAGCTACCTTTACTACAGGACAGGAACTCACTGAAGCAAGTCTAAGCCAGGTTTGCAATCTTGAAAGCATTTTGCATGGCATGGTATGGTGTGGAAAGAACCAGATATGGATTCCAGATTCCTGATCAGGAATGACCATATTATTTATAAGGGCCTTTATGCCAACATCAAAAAATCTCATAGTGGTATATGAAAGATCACTTACTCAGTTCTATGTTCTCTAGATAAGACATCCAGTAAAGCCAAACTACTATTCTATGATGTTCTCAATATAAGCAAAAAAAGCTAAAAATCTCTTTGCAAGTCTTTCTCCATCCTTATTTAACCTAAGATTAGATACTTCATCCCCAAATACAGGATTCCAGTTAAACATTATACATTATTTTCTGTGCTCCCTCCTGAAACCCCATGACACTATGTAAAAGCAAAATTTCCCCAAGAACTTTTAAATGGATCCAAGTTCAAATTCATTTATACACTGTCTGTACATAAGGTACTTAATGGAAACAACTTTTCCCATCTCCCCAGATCTTCTGAGCTACTCTAAACCATATTTATTGAGTATGGTTATTTTAGCATCAAAAGCCTATAGTTTTCTATGTTATTATAGTGATGGCATACACAAGGAGCATTCCCTTTCCCTTAAAGGGAATCTAAGGCCAGAGAAAGTAGTTACATTTTGGGTTTAGCACAGAACCATGCATTTCATTAGGTTTCAATACTCATTGACAAGAATTTTAAGACTCTTGATCCATCATCCCTTAGTCCAACAAAATGTCAAGGCACTTTAAACATAAAAAACAAGTAGCATAGCTAGCCACCTGGTTCCAATACTCCAACACTAGACAAATCACAGAATTATCACCATTAGAAAGAATATGAATGATCATGTAATCCAGTATTTTTCATTCTCCACATAAAGAAACTGGTAGGGTAGTAGATGAGAGTCCCTTGATGTTATACAACTAATAGGTGGTGGAGTGATAAGTAAACCCAGGTGCCCTCTCAATTCAAAGGTTTTTTCACTCTGGAATCTGGGCAAATATTCTCAGAGATACAGATTTCTACAAAATTTTTACCATATTTATTTCACTATAAGTATATTATGAATCAGCTAGATGACTGCCTCATAATGGAGGACTAGACTGCCATATTGCTAGCAGATGGAACTAGTTTTGTTGCCTGGAGTGCAAAGAAAAGAACAGAGGAAAACAATGTGTTTTGTGCCTGATAAAAAATAAATACTATTGCTATGTGCTATAATAATAAGATTTTGCAACAGCTTGAAAAAAGCAATTTGGTTAAGTGCATTATCACTGCATATGACAGCAGAGACATGCTATGCTGCAAAGAAGCAGCACCATAATAATACTATTTTTACATTTTGATAGCCATTTATTCACTACTATTCTGTACACTTGCTGTGTTTTATAGTTTTATTATAGATATATCGAAAGAAATTCTTATTTTGTTCATACCCTTTGACTTAAAAATTATTTCCATGAACTTACAAGTATGAACATGAATTTTCTTGAGTTTAATCAAATACAACAAAAATATTAATTGTAGAATCCAAGTAGTCACAATCAACATCAACAGTGGTATGTTATGTCTCATGTTGATAGTATAAACTCCTAAGAAATAAGAATGGCAGTTTACTTCTGTGGTCTTACCCCCAAAAATTCACAAACCCAGTCTAGTCATAAGAACATCAGACAAGTCTCAATAAGACACTACAGGATATCTGACCATTAGTCCTCAAACCTATAGGAACCCAAGGAGGATATGAGTAATAAATGCAATGTAGTATTCTGATGAAATCCTGGAACATCAAAAAGACATTAGAGGAGCTCTGGCTGGTGTGGCTCAGTGGATCAAGCACTGGCCTGCAAACCAAAGGGTCGCCAGTTAGATTCCCAGTCAGGGTACATGCCTGGGTTGCAGGTAGGGTCCCCAGTGTAGGGGATGTGAGAGGCAACCACACATTGATGTTTCTCTCCCTCTCTTCCCCTATCTAAAAATAAATAAATAAATAATATTTTAAAAATACATTAGGGGGAAACTGAGGAAATGTGAATGAAGTATGGGCTTTCCCTAATAATAATGTTTCAATATTGGTTTACTAATTATGACAAACATACCATAGTAATATAAGA
Organism: Mormoops blainvillei; assembly: GCA_004026545.1. Taxonomy (NCBI): domain Eukaryota; kingdom Metazoa; phylum Chordata; class Mammalia; order Chiroptera; family Mormoopidae; genus Mormoops; species Mormoops blainvillei. The sequence continues at coordinate 8,525 of PVJD01008035.1, read as the reverse complement.
TATTGATATGGAAAAATGGGTATGGGGTATACAGGACCTCTCTGTAATAGCTTTAGAGTTATTCTATAAAACTCTAAAACTGTTCTAAAATAAGAAGTTTTGTGTTTTTTTTAACTCTCCCAAACAGATGCTGAAGACTTATAAAATGCAGAGTTTTTAAAAAGCAAGTGAAATAGAACTTGAGACCTGGTAATCCATATTTTGCTACAAGTAGGTGCCATCATTGTTTGCAAATCTGGCCTATGGACTTGCTCTCTTTCTTTTCTCTTTATAGGGATTTACTTGTTTTAAAGTTGAAATACATAAGGTCCATTCTATTATCCATAATATCAAAAAATTATTTTAAAAGACATTAGCAATTAAACTCTTCCTATTATTATTCATCAACATGTTTTCCTGGTAAGATTTAGTAAATCCATTATAAAAAGAAGGTAGTTCATTAACAGCTAGTTTTCAATCAAAGGTGATATGTAAGGTTGGAAAATTTTAATGATATGTAGATCAGAGAGTAATTACACACCAACACTCCACAACGGCGGTCATACTAACAAATATAGCATAAAATACAGTATACCAAATGTATTCAAAGCTCTGGATAAAGTAACCTACACACTTTATGAAACTCAGTAATGTACAGCAATCTCACAGCCATATCTCTACTTCAAAATTATTGAAAGTATGTGATTAGCATATGTGATAAGAGAGTATTAACTTCAGCCTGTTGCATAGCCTCTAATATTTCTGGACAAACCAAAAGAAAAGCATTCTAGTTGGTCAAACAAAATACTTTAAGCCCATACATCATTAAAGAAATACACCACTGATCTTAAATTTTGCTTCAATTTCACATCCTAACATGAATAAATCGAAAGGTCATTTCCAATGTAGGCATCAAAACTGTAAAGAACTAGTGGTTAGGATTCAGTGCTCTCAAAACAGTAAAGAGTTCTTTATTGAACTTAATTATACAGGATGCACAAGGCACCGAACTAACATTCCATGTCTCAGTGCTCTAATTTGGAGCAGCTGAGGAAAAGTAATCAAGTAAAACCTAAATCACCAATAAAAATATAGCTAATTCATCCTGGCTGGGTGGTTCAGTTGGTTGGAGCATCATCCCATGCACCAAAAGGTTGTGTTTTCAGTCCCTGTTTGGGAGCGAGTATGGGAGGCAACCAACTGATGTTTCTCTCTCTCTTTCAATGGACCAATACAATGATATACAATGGTTCATGGCCATTGAAGTTTAATTTGCTAACTCAGCAGGTCAACTAAGTCTCTAACAAATGCTTGAGATCCAACTTGAGTTGGATTTGGAAGGAAACCAGGGTTAAGTACTACTCATCTGTAGTCAAGAATATGATAGTGGGAAAAAAGTTTTCTTCCAATTCAGTTTGTAAGACTTGAGGCAGGGGAAGGCATAAGCTCTGTGTAACCATACATGGCAGTACTCTTTGCCAACCAAGGATACAAGGTTTGGGGAAACAGCTCAGTTCAAATAACAGTTTCCTCCTCTTAAAGCTAGTAAAATATTTTCCAGAACTGCTTCACAAATAAGAATATCTTAGCAGCCACCACAGATCAACATTTAATTATTGTACTTCCAGTCACAAACTCCCATCCTCATGTACATTTGATAACCAGGGCCCAGATACCCTGAAAAGAAATTATGTTTAATCATGGAGGTGGTTAGAGAAATAACTTACAGAGTGATAGGTGGAAAAGCTAAGGGGGAATATGGAAAAAGATGCATAATTCTGGAGTCAGGGGACTTCCTCCAATCCTATATATTAAGGTTCTACAAGGAGGAAAGTCAGGGGAAAAAAAAATCAGAATGGCCATTTAGAGAAATGCCAAGAGAATTTTAAGTGCTTTCTTTTTGATCCTTTGAAAATTTTCCAAATGTCAAAAATATCATTTTCAGGGGTTTAGGGATTCAACTCAAGTCCTGTCTTAATTCATCAGTAGTCCTTAGACGCTAAGATTGACATGGATGGTGATTTGATCTAAGATTAGAACTAGGACCAAAGCTTAGCTGTTCTTATTCCTAGCTCACAACTTTTTAAAAATGATTTTACCATCATCTCACTTCTTCTACCCCCCAACCCATGAAAAATAGTGATCCACCCCATCTACAAGAGCGTGCATTTCATTAAAATGCGCTTGTAAGAAGTAATGCTGGAGTAGTGCCTATAAACCCTCCACTCACACGTTCCCTTAGCCTACTGACCAAGATGCTCTCTAGGCACACCTTGCATTTTCCCCTTGCCATCACTTGGCTCAGTAAGAGTTTCCACCCACTCTTCTTTCTGTATATACCACAGAACTTCCCAAAGTTTTTATCGCACTCATCAAATTGCCCAATACCATGATTTGCTCATTTCTGCATCCTCTATGTGATAGCAAATTCCTTCACATGAATCATGTCTTTGATATTGTTATTTATTCCAGTACCTGGCACAATAACTATGTGCTGAGTTAACACAAGTTATCTCAATTTTGAAGATGCCAACATTTCCAGAGCATCTCTTTTTAAACCTGCTAGAGATTTTATTTCGAGCAATGAATTGAAATATAACTCCAAAATTCACCTTTGGATGCTTTTCTAGTGCAGGCTTCAATCCACCTAAAACTCACTCATCCTTCATGAGTAAGGGCTCAGAACTGGTTCTGAATTCATCCCTTTAAAACAAGTTCCAATAAATAGTTAGAGTTGTATGTTAACACTGAATGACATACACATTTGATTAGTGGCAATAAAAGATCTCATGAGCACAGACCAGTGCTTCTCAAATTGGGGTGATAAGAACCCTGGAGGTTTGTGGATATATTTTCATGGGTCCCCAAGTCTTATATAAATTATATAAAACATTACGTGTGTGTGTGTGTGTGTGTGTGTGTATTTCACAAAGATGTATTGAAATTGGGGAACATGTTTACATTTCAAAGAACTTTCTTAAGTCAGTGGTCCTCAAAGCACATGTTCTTTAGGATCTCAAAGAATTTTGTTCCCATAAAAAGTGTTTCATTTTGTCAAATTACTTCAGTTTGAGAAACAATAGCACAGACCATGTTTCAAAGAAGACTCAGATCCATTTGTATATTACCCAGTCAGTCAGACAAATAATGTCATTAGGCATTTGGTGGGGATGGGTGGGGGGACACAACAAGCTGTGAGGAAATATGGATATGAATTAAAAGGGGCAGTAAGAGAAGCCCAGCTCATTATTATAATTCTTGCCCCTGTTAGGGATGCACTGATGTGCACAAAAACGTTTAAAATTTGATTTTAATATTTTTTAGCTGTATCTTTGTTTTTTATCAGGGAGGCTAAGCTTGTTTGCTTGCCAAGATATCTGTTGAAAAAGACAAAGGGGAAGAAGGTATATTAACATCATCATAAAGTGGGCATGACCATAGTTTTTTTATAAAACTTATATTTCTCCATTGCCCTCTTGTCAAACAGGTTCCATAAATATCTCAGACTAAAAAAGCATCATCACTACTCCCATCTGTTCTTGGGCAGAGAGAGAATAAAAATTCACAAAGAACCAATGTATGAGATTTATATCCCCAATCCACAAACTTTAAAAAGCTCAAGCTTATAATGAGATTTAATAATCAACAATTTGCTAGCCATGGCATATAGCCAAACACAATTACTAGGCTTTATCTCTTTAATCGATTTCCATGCCTCTAAAAAAGGTAAAAACCAAATGGCATTAAATAAACCAACTGGACTACCCAGATGGCTGCAATATTAATCATATCCTGGACCAAAGAGAAAAAGTAAACCCAACTCCTTAACTTTACCCTGTAAACTTCAAACCTCGGTGAGCTCCCTTTATTAGACTTTAACTTAAAATTCATACAAGACAGCACATGGTTATCATTTCTTAAGATTATTTCAAGTGTGCTTGTATTAGCTCAACCATACAACCATTTAAGGGACGAGATTATATATAGCACTACATCACTTAAGTGTAACCTAGCATAGAGCCAGGTACACAATAGTAATGCTATAATTCTGTTGGTTAACTCATATGATGAGATTCGTAAATACACCAGATGTGGGAACCAAGAAAGGAGACTTAACAGGAAACCTCTGACTTTTCTAATGGGTAGCATCTAAGAGAAAGAAAACAGAATAGGTAAAAGATTACTTAGTAACTACAAAACAGTACTTACAGTGTTCTAAAGAGCCAGAAACTCTTCTTACAGCCGTCCAAGGACCTAGTAGTACAAACTGCACCCTGACCTGGGCTGACCTTTTGCTATCCTGTTCAGAGGACATCCTTTTTCAATGATTACAAAGACTGCTATTGCGATAACTAGTTAATTGCTTCAGCAGTTCCTTATCAAATACTTCTCTGCCACCACAACCTGTACACTAGAGGCTAGGTTATTCATTTTTACCAGGTGGCTCACTGTTGAAATTTATGTGCATAAGAATGATTACATCTTGGTTTATTTTTCTTTTGATATAAAACAGGGAAACTAGTCCCATCATTTTTAAGTCCTCTCTTCAGTGTGGTGCTTAAGCCTACTTTAAATAAGCACAATTAAACAAGGTGTATTTTCTGTAATAGGTTAATCAAATAAGGCTATCTATGGTATCCAAAAGCACTTCAATACATGTTGTCTCATCTCATTGGTTTACAGTAATCTTCTTGAAATAACTAGGGGGTCTGGTTGGTGTTCCAGATGAAGAAATTTAAGGATTAGAAAATTTAGGTAGTTTTTCTAAAAGTGCATAGTTGTAAAGCCCAAACAAGGTATGTTTTAAAAACGGTGGTAGAGCCCCAAAATACTAGTTTAAGAGTCACAGTGGTTTAACTGCAGACCCACCACCCTTAGTAAAATGAGAGACACTAGTCATCAGGTACATGGTATAAATGGGTTTTTAACTTCAAAAATTTAATGACCAGGTTATCAATACCACTTTGCAATCCACATATCTTTCTTAACAAAAAATTAACAGCAACTCTTTGGTTGTATCCTGGCAATTGACTCTGCAGAACAGCAATACACAATAGGAGAGTAGAGATTCTCAGCCACACAACCTACTTTGGAAGGAAGAATGCAGAAAGCGCTAACATTCCTTCCTGGGGAGACAACTCTCAACTAATAGAAAATCAAAAATATAAAGGGTGGCCATCCAGCTCCCTGAGCCTGACTTGCCTTTAATATTTTGCCCAGTAAAGCAGTAACAAAGGTGGGCAGGGATAGCTCTGGTCCCTAGAATGGGACAATAATTGGAATTCAGATCATTAACAAATGCAAGAAAAGGTGTGAAGGTCCACCTAGTACCTACTTCAGGCCTGCTTTTGGTAATAATCAATACTGCACAAACGCAACATCAAAGTGGTAAGGAGATCTTGGGCTGATGGGCTGAAAAAATGGGACAATCAGTATTGTGTTAATTAACAGAGAAGGGCCTTGGGGGTAGTCAGCATTGCTTAGAAACAATGCAAAAAAAGTGGAGGGGATCCATGTCAGATGGGCAGGACCACGGAAAGTGCAACTGAGGCACCAGAGAAATATAAACTGGGTAAGCCAATGACATCCGGGATTGTTAACATCTAAGTCCAAGTGAAAGGGTCTTGACCAGTCAACAATCCTCACCAGCAATAAAGGGGCAGGGCAGTGCAGGGCAGGACCCAAAATATTATCTAATGGCTGGATACATGGACACCTGAAACTGTGATTATTAATAGTCCATCAGGGCCCAAGGACAGGCAAAAGGTGGGGAAAAGGAAAATAAGGGTAACACCAGGACTATCTGGAATTTTATGCTCTGGAGGAATGCAAAAGGAGTGGGAGTATGGGTTCCCGTTTGAAGGGCAAGTCCAGAGCATACCATAATGTTTATTGTTTATGATGCCATGGGAAATTGGGGCCGAGAGTGCTTTCCTAACAAGGTCAGTGAGGGAAAAACCCATTGCTAATTGCTATGTGCCTATTAACATTCCCAGAACTTTTGTGTGGTCAGCAGCCCCTGCAGTAATGCAAAGGGAGTGTAAGGGAATGGTATCCTACTGTAACAGAAGGAGGTATAGGTACTTGCAAATATTTACACTAACAGTTTTAAAAAGGGGCCTTGGTGAGTCAGTAAGTACCCTTGATGTATACAAAGGTATGAGGTCTTACCTAATAATCAGTACTTTGGATAACTGTTCAAGAGCTGAGGTCATGATACCACTCCTCAGCAGTAATTCAAAGGCAGTGGTAGGGGCACGAAGCATCCTTTCCTACTGTACAAGTCCACAAACAAATATAATCAAATATGTATATTAATAATCTCAAGAGAAGTGCTTGTTCATGGTTAACATGCCCCTAATGCAAAGGGGGAAAGAGGAGACGCAACTGCACTCCAACAGAAGAGATGGACAAATGCAATTATGTGCACTTAAGTCAAAACAGAGGGGGTATTAGCTGAATAACATCTCCTTGCACTAAAGCAAAGAGGGTCCAGTCATTCTGGTGTATGACATGTTTACTAAATTACGTTTGTGCACATTAATTTTCCAAGCATTGAAGTTCTGCACATAAATAATCCCAGAAAAACAATAACAAGTAATTAACACACTTCCTTGTGAAATGAAGAGGGTACAGAGATCTTAAATGAAAGACATAGTTTGGGTCAGTTACCATGATCTAATACAAAGGTCCTTAGTAAAGGGCATCCACTGCTGAATATAAGGAAAACAAGTTAGGTCTATGTCCACTGCAGAGGAGGAAGGACAAAAGCTATGTTGCACATTTACAGTGCAAAAGGGGTCTTGGTATACAGATCCTCTTCTTTAAGGCTAACAGATGTAACAGAGAGGGATATACCCCTTCGCAGTCCCAAGTACCCTGTATTGTAAAGGAAACAGGGTAGGAGAAAAAGGAATGTTAGATTACCAGAAGGAACCACAGCTACCATTAAAATTTTAAGTCTCAAATGACTTCTAGGTGATGTAAAGGAAGTTTAAAAGTAGAATGTTCCTAAACTAACAAAACAGACTATACCTGCATTTAAGCATTTACAGTCCCAAGTACCCCCTATGGTAATGCAAAAGGTGTTTAAGAGTATAGATATCAGACTGTAGCTGCCTTAAGCACATTAACAGTGCCAACTCCGTACTGTAGTAATGCAAAGTGAGTTGCAGGGGATGGGATCCTAGACTAACAGGAAGGACAGTAGCTCCAACTGATTACAGTCCCCAAACCCCTCCTTGGTAATGTAAAGGGAAAAGGACAAAATGTGATCTTGGAATTACTGAAGGGACCACAGCTCCAATTAAGCACCTTAACAGTCCCAAATGCCCACCCAGGTATTGTAAAGGAATAGGAGGTAGATGGGAACCTAGACAAAGAAAAGGGACCACTGCTGCAATTAGGCAATTTCACAGAATCAAATAGACTCCCAGTGAATGTAAACAGACTTGGAGGGTATGGGATCCTAGATTACCAGTAGCTGCAATGAAGCCCATTAACAGGCCTAAGTATGCTCTACTGTATGCAAAGAGAATGAGAAGGGATGACACAAACACAAGGCACCACAGCCTCAATTAAGCACATTTCAGTAAGAATTCTGCTCCCAGGCTATGCAAAGAGATGGGAGATAGGATTCCAGAGTAACAAAAGGGACATATAGGCACATATATCCCTTATATAAGCACATTAAAAGTCTCAAGTGCCTTCTGTGATAAAGCACATAGAGGAGCAAATGAGGTCCCAGATTAAGAAAAGGGACAACAGTGGCATATAAGCACATTTACTGTCCCAATGTCCCTATCTTTTAATGCAAAGTATGGATGGGTGGAGTCTATAGAAACAAAAGAACAGCAGTGGTATTTAAGCACATTAACTGTCCCATGATCCCACACGTTACTGTTTTTTTAAAGATATAAATATTCACATATTTTTATTTTCTAGAACTTATTAGTGTAGGACCTGTTTTAATACAAAGGTATGTGGGTTCAATAGTAACTAAAAGACATAGCGGTATTAAGCACATAAACTGCCCACGGACCCTCCATTTCACTGCAAAGTCAAGGTGGGTAGGTCATAGGGACAGAAGAGTAGCACTGGCATTTAGGCACATTCACTGCCCAAGGGCCCCCTGTTTCACTGCAAAGTCAAGATTGAGAGGGACCCTTAGTAACAGAAGAGCAGCACTGGTATTTAGGCACATTCACTGCCCACGGACCCTCGGTTTCATTGCAAACTCAAGATTGAGAGGGACCCTTAGTAACAGAAGAGCAGCACTGGCATTTAGGCACATTAATTGCCCAAGGGCCCTCCGTTTCATTGCAAAGTCAAGATTGAGAGGGACCCTTAGCAACAGAAGAGCAGCACTGGTATTTAGGCACATTCACTGCCCACGGACCCTCGGTTTCATTGCAAACTCAAGATTGAGAGGGACCCTTAGCAACAGAAGAGCAGCACTGGCATTTAGGCACATTCACTGCCCAAGGGCCCTCCGTTTCACTGCAAAGTCAAGATGGGTGGGCCATAGTGACAGAAGAGTAGCACTG